>JAINUW010000027.1:0-226411 GCA_020205615.1 Panax quinquefolius | reverse complement strand
TACTTCCGTGATGGATTGCAAATGGCGATTGTGTGCCTCCATCATAATCTTGTATTTCAAATCGTAGTCGCTAGAACATTAAAGTCTAGAGGTGGACTCGGCTATCAATTCTCGCTCCAAGATAGCTCCTTCTCAGACTTTCTTCTTAACACGATTAACCCGGGTTCGCGGGCTTGAAGCAACCTTAACTTTTTCTATTAAAGTCGGGCTCTACGCCAGATAATTACATCATCGCACTTTCGCCTCGCGATATGATCTTCACTCAACGCTATCCTACCACGCTCGCTTTTCAAGATGGTATGGTTTAGAATATGTGCGAAAATGAGTCACGCCGAGTTCTTGGAAAATCTTCGCATTCCTCGCCTCCATACGTAATTTTGTATCTTTCGAGTCGTACTAAGTTAGATCTGAAAGTAGTTTATTCAAGAAAATCCTTCCCACGAATCTCGAGTAATAACCCAACTAAGCTTTAAAGCTATTATTTCCGACATCGACTTAGGTTGCTTCTCAACTATTTCATATCCCAATCTTGGATAAAGGCCGTCAAAATGACACCTATCGGGTTATCATCGCATCTAATATGACGTCCCTACAGGTAGTGTTCGCTTGGTGAATTCCTGAAAGGAAGTCACAAGATAAAGGCCTGTGTACCAAAATTCTATAGTTGAATTTTTTAACTCTCGAAGTTCAATAGAGCCATTCGATATGAGATTTTGAAACGAGTTTTGTCTGGGTTCAAAGTCGATACAAAATTTAATATCAAAGCTTTAGAGTAAGCTAAGAAATTCTTGAAATACGCCGGGAAAAAATCAATAACAATGTGAATATTATTCAAATCCGGCGTGTCTTTATTCAAATCCATAACATGGACTAAGAAAACTTGACATCCAGAATAAGCGAATGACTTCAATGGCTTGACATGAAAATGTTTGATTACAATGGTTTGATTGCTTGAATTGAATAACAAAAGTTGCTTAGGAATATGAAAACTAACAACCTTACAAAAGCAATCAATTTGGCACTGATGAGTAGTTAACCTTAAAATCACATCAAAAAGCAAATATCTCTATAGAAATAAGGTTAATGAGTAATGTGATAGGTACCAACTCGAATCAACAAGATTTTTAAACAACGGATGTAATGAAAGTTTCTCTGAACGGAGTCTCCATGACAGGTCAAAGTTTAATTTCTCCTAAATCAAGTTCAAACGTTGGTATTGAAGTAAAAGAGAGATAAAAGAATGGGTAGAACCAATATCTAGTAAAGGTATATACTTCAGAAGAATTTATAATTAACTAACTCTGCTAACTTTAACCGCTCGGGTTCCTCGTTATTTTGACGATCACAACAAACGCCTCTTCGAAAATCGTTGACTTTGACTTTTTCTGCGGGATGATCTTTTTGGTCACCGTCTCATTGAACTAGGTTTCGCTCTCGTATAATCTCGATCTTATATGTCCTTCCTTTCCACAATTATAGCATACCTTGGTACTGTGGGCGGGTTTGATACGATATATCCTCTTTTCCGCATTTGTAGCATATACGACGGAATGGTCGCTTCTCCTCCCTTAAAACTGGGTCATATCTTTGGCGACGCTCTTCATTGGTCGTTGTTGAATCTCCTTTTTAAAATCTCCTCCCGACTCGCTTCTTCTATTTTCATTGGCCACGATTACCACGGTGGGTATACTGGCTTTGTCCGTATTCTTCTTTCTCCGTGGTTATCGTTATTAGATGATACGCTATCTCTTGTGATGATCCGGTTATGGTCCTCTCGGTTGAGCGTACTTTCGTTATCTCGCTTTCTAACAAATCGAGCCCACATTACAACATCCGTCTGAATAGAGAAAATTTATGAGAAATGAGATAATTTGGTCGTTATGTCCAAGTTTGAAACCTCTCGAAACATCCGCCATTGTAATGCCTCATTCTCCACCAAATGAGGTGTGTGAACACGGATAACTCCGCGAACTTCGCCTCGCATCGGGACTGCCATGTTATTCTATTTGCTTCTAGTCTAAATAAACTCCACTTCCTTCCGTATACGACGAATACTTTCGGTGGAAGTACTTGTCATTTAACCTTCTTCAAACGTCCCGTATCTTACGAGTGAAAAATTTGGATGGGTATGCTTCATGAATTCTACCCGAAGAATCTCATATCGCCACGGACAATAAAGGTGGCGAATGGAACTTTCTCGTTCTCCGTGCATCCCAAGACATCGAATATCTTGCAATTTGTTTGACCCACGTCTCCGCCTTAATTCTGGATCCGCTTTCCCAGAATTCGGTGGTCCCACTCTTTGAACTGGCATTGTGACCACCCGTGAATTGCTATCATTTCTTCCTGTATTTTGAACACGAGTCTCCTCGCCGCGATTTTTGTACTTCAACCCAAAGCTTCTAAACATCCCTCGTTCATCATCTCAGCTCGATTAATTGTTGTTCGCACGGAGGAATATTGCCGACTGTTACCGTTCTCCTTCGCTTGGTAAAGACAGTATCTCCACGGCTTCATTTACCCCATCATTAATATTCTCCGATTGAACGTTTCTCAAATATCACTGCCGTAAAACAAGGTTAATTAAGGAAATCAATATATCACATAATATCCTATATACTTGACCTAACTAACAAATAAGCTTAGGTAGGACACACTAAATAAGGATTTACTCTCTCCTCCTAGTTCTATTCCCAGATCTCATGGGAGATCATATCCCTAAGCTCGATATTAATGTAGCGCCCCCAAAATAGGTATACACAACACCCATTCTGGTTAGCCAAATACGTGGTACAAAAAGCAAGCTACTGACTTGATAATCTGAATGTAGTTATGAAATACTTGACAATATATCTTAATGAGTTTAAATATAATATTGTCTTTCTAGACAATATCCTCATCTTGAAATAAATCCCCATCATAATTATTGATTCATTATTTTACAAAAATGGTGAGGACTACTAAACAACTCTCTCAGAACCTTCATTCCATACCCAGACCTAGTATTTTCACCACATTCTCGCCTCACGAGAAGAAAAATGGAACAACCAAGGAAAGGGTGAGCTCAACTAGCCAGGTTGAGAATATTATGACTAAGATAATATACAACAAATTATCGTTAGTCTTGACGAGGAAAAATCGATAGAATACAATGAAACGACAAGTTTCGGATCAATATTATGAAGGAAATAATAATTAATTAGAAGAGTTACGTGAGAGAATGAAATCTACTATAATCTATGAATTTAACGATCCATCATCAATATTTTATCCTGTAACATCAATCAATATACATACTGAATCAAATATTCATCTTTTTACTTCGGGCCGAAGATATTCATCGATTGAATCGTATTCATTTAAACACTGTTCATCTTTGCACTATGAGGCAAAGATATTAATCGATCCATTCGTGTTCATCTCAACACATTCATCTTTTGCACCTACGGGCGAAGATATTCTTGAGAAATCATTCATCTTCGCAGACTACAGGCGAAGATATTCAATAATATCATCATTTAAGAGGTAGGGATGATGAAAAATATTTTAAAAAGCGAATCCGATTGAAACAAAATGACCGAGGATTAAGGATTAAGGATTAAGATTGCTTTGTTTTTATCCACGTCGAACAATACCTCAAAATAATCATAGTGGTGTAAAATTCAAGAATGATCAAAAACATGGATACTGATCGGAGTTAGTATCCGAATAGATATTTTGAATGAAAAGAAGAAATTTTATTTTGATTGAATAGTCTTGATATCGTGAATAGTCTTAGTATCGTGAATAGTAACTCAGACACGAAAAGATAGAAATTCCACAAAACATCTTCACGCTTGTGAATAGTACTGCGTGAATAGTAACTCGTGAATAAGAACTTTGAATGAATAGTAACCCATGAATAAGTAACCCGAACCCATGAAAAAGTTCAAATTTGATAAAAACTTCAGGATCAACACATTTCATTATAATGATATTGAAGAAATAATATCATTACGAAAAAAAATATATCCACTTACCTCGAAAGATCGATTGCTTTAGCTAGAATCACGGGTATAGTCTTTGAAGGGAACTTGCAAATCTAGCAATACTCAAAGTATACTCAAAATACTCACAAGAATAAACTCGATAATATATAGAGAAAACTTGATTTAAAGTGTGATTTTCAATTCTAACCCAAGCACCCTATTTATAGGAAATTGCTTAGAACAAAAGAAAATTTAATATAATATTAATATTTATTTTCCAAAACCTCATACTTCACACTTGCCAACTGAATTCAGCTCCTACACATGTTAAATGAGGCCACCTAAACATTCCAAAAACGTTTTCCTATTTTAAATATTTTAAACTTCCAAAAATCAATTATTTGAGCTTGGAACTTCAATAATTCATAATAAATAGCCCTTTCATCAGAAAATTCGAATCTACCTTGAGTTTTATAGGAAATTCAATTCTCTACAACTTTGCGAAGAAAGTTTTTCCAAATTCCAAATAAAATTGACCGAAATCCACAACAGGCGATTTTACGAATTTATAATCAAATTTTCGATCCAATAAATGGGGTCCAATTTACATGTTTAACATGTTTTAAACATTTATTGCAACAAAAATACTCTTCCTCCTCAATATACTCATATATCCCACATTCGTTGTAAAAATATCACCATTAATATATTATTAAAATAATATATTTAAATGAATTATTTTATCGTAAAAGATAAAATATTAATTTTCAACAATTGTCATTTTAAAAATTTTCTCCATCTATATCCACATAAAATCAATATTTTCCTCATCATATAAATCAATAATTAATTATTCACAAATAATATTACGGAATCACAATATTAATGACCCAACTGCGCTTCCCGGAAAGAGGGGCTTTCCAATAAGAATTTCTTCTTATTAGTAGCATGATTAGGTGACCAAACCTCTCCTTGATGCGGAAACTTTCTAGACATTGCCAATAATGTTATCTAATAATATTATTCAGGATAATATGAATTATTGCTTCGATAATGAAAGAATCTTGTGTAATGACAATTATTGAAACAACAAAGAATATAAAATATCAATGCAAATGATTATTAACTCGATAAAATAATTGAGCAGTAATTATCAGTAACCATTATTGAGTAGTGCCTTCTACGTAAGAATCAATAATTGGTGCAATACCAAGTCTTTCTACTGCTCAACAACGGCAGATTAGTGTGTTTTAACCATAAGGTATTCAACGGTATTAATCGGTAATAACTACGCCATGTTATTTAAAAACAACTTATATTTGTCGCTTTTCTTCATCCAATCACTTTCCGTTATGGGCTCCCACATGGTCATGCTACTGTCAGGTATTTACGAATATTCTGACGATGCGAATATTTCACGACCAAACGAATATTCCCCGACGATAATGAATATTTTATAACCACTTGCTTAATTTGAAATATTTTGCATCTTTAACCCTTAACTATCCACATTAATCAAATCAACCCTTCACTATTTCAAAATAATAAATAAAGGAAATTCCTTTTTATTTAAAAATTTCGAGGTCTTACAAATAACTAAATATGAATATAGAGGTAACCATTTTATTTTAGATGGGTAACCACATTTACATAAAATGTTTGAATGCGCAGTTACAATTGTTCAATGATATATTTACTTTATATTGACAACTCGTGATGGAATCAAAATTAAAATATTAATCAACATCAATTTTGGTTCTTGTACACCATCAAAAATGTTACCAACCATGTGGTTAATGGTTACTAACGAAGAAACAATTATATATTCCATGTAAACAATTAAATTTGTTGTATTATTCTTTTGTCGGTCTCCCATTAACACTGATTGAATAAACATTGTAAAAAACTAAATCAATATTAGATAGTAAATCAAATTACATAATCTCAAGAACTGAATATAAACCACATTTTTATATGCAATTTTGAAGCCTTAAATGATGGAATTTGACCAAAAACCATGCAGCTTCACCAAAGAAAGTCATGACTTTGATCGTTGAACCCATTTTCAATAAAATTAGGCTCCGAAAACGCCAAAATCTGACACTCCAAATTTGACAGAAATTGTCAAATTACAACTTGATCAAATCTTTCCATAATCTATCAAATCTTTCCATAAACTGGATCAAATCTTTCCATAAACCGACACGCTTCTCTTCAACCGCATCAATTTGTTACCAACTAAAGACTAACAAATTGTATGAAGTTAACCAATGTAGTCAATAATTAACCATCAATATAAAATAAACCAGTATAAAACACACTAATATTATACAGTAATCATAACAACATTATACAGTAACCAAATTTAGATTAGGCAACAAGATAAGTAACCAATTAATGTATTTAATAAGTAACCATCAATGTATATGTACTTATAAATAACATTATACAATAACAAATTTATATATACTTAAAGATCCAACAGTTTAGGAAGGTAACCAATGTATTTAATAAGTAATCATCAATATAAAAATATCAAGAGAATATACATTTAAAGTATACAACAACTAAATAAACATTATATAGAACTCAAATCAATAATAAACAAGAACTAAATGTCTATGTACTTAGTATCCGGAATATAAAACATATTTTTACATTCATTTTGCAATCAAAATAGTCGATATAATCGACTTTGTGACCAATCAAAAGCGAAAAACTTAAGAAAGGTAACTAATATACGGTATATAGTAACCACTAAAATAACCAAATAAATATTTAAAGTATACAAGAACCAAATAAACATTATCAATAACGAAATCAATAATAAACAAGAACTAATTTCTATGTACTTAGTAACCATAATATAAAACATATTTTTACATGCGTTTTATTAATCAAAACAACCAAGATATATCTCGACTTTCTCGACTAATTAAAGAGCAAAAACTTAAAAAGGTAACTAATATATGAGTATATAAGTAACTACTGGGGTAACGAATAAACATTTAAAGTATACATGCAAAACCAAATAAATATTATACAAGAACTAAATCAATAATAAATAAGAACCAATTTATATGTACTTAGTAACCAGAATATAAAACATATATTTACATGCATTTTGAAATCAAAACAGTCAGTATACTGACTTTGTTACCAATTAAAGAGCGAAAAACTTAAGAAATGTAACCAATATACGAGTATATAGTAACCACGGGGTAACTATATGCGCATATAAACTTTAAACTCAAGTACCTCGGTGTATACAAATCTATAAGGAATCAATCAACAATCAACCATCAAAGTCATATTCACATGAGGTCAAGTCACGATCTTGATGTTGTTGTTGATCTTGCATTGTTGATCTTCTTCGATATTATCCGATCTTAGAGTTGCATGTCATTGGAGAATTAATCTTCTCCGATCTCGCTTTTTGCTCGCTTTTTTCGATCTCAAAGTTGCCTTTTTCTTCATTAAGCGTGAATTTGGGGATAGGTTAGTTGAAAATATGAAAGTCAGAATCCACGCGTGTAGAGAGTTAATGAGGCGTAATTTTAACAAGGTAATATTGTGTTGCATTATTTTTGTAATTATTTTGTGGATGTTTTATTTTTATAATTACTTTCTAATTGTTGTATATTAGTGTTAAGTCAAATCAAAACGAACGACAAGTTGCTTTCTACTAGGCTCGTTGTCTTTGGCCATGTTGCATTCCGCTTTTAAACCCAAAAACTTGTTTAAAGTGGTCTTATCGTGGGTCAAAGTTTATATTTTATTTTTTATTTTTAGTATTTCGTTATTATCTTTTCTAATTAGGCTTAGAAAGTGTTTTAGACTATAAATATGTTATTTTAGGACTTTGAAAGTATTCATTTGACAATTATTATCAATAATATTTTCTCTTGGAGACTTCTTTACTTTTCTTTATACGCAATGATTTATTTGGCTTTGTGTTAGTAGGTTAAACTAACCATTGTAATCCATTGCATCACAAATTGTACTTTAATTTCTATAAATTATAAAACTTCATTTTTGAATTTAATATATTATCAGAATTGCAAATTAGTTAAAAATTACTACTAATTTGTCATTATAGAATTGGTTATTTTAAACTATAACAAATTTACATTAATTTAAATTTTAGAATCTATAAATTGACTTCAAAATTACTTTTCTTTTTTTGAATTCTTTTAAATATTGCAATAAATATAAATCAATTTTTGTTACAAGTAAATACAATTATAAGATTTATAAATCAATAGCTATATCTAAAACCACGACTCTTAATTGACATTCAATTAATTGAGTTAAATTGGTTGATCGAATTGACTCAATTGAGTTTAACATTGTTCATTATTCATTGTACTTATACTCACAACAATCCAATTATAAGAGCAGTTAAAAATTATAAAAAATAACTATTATCTAAAACAATAACTTTATTTAAAAATAAATATAATATAAAAAGTAAAATATTATCTTAAACCAGTATGTGCCTTGCACGAACGGTTAAACTTGTTAATTAATATAAATATATGAATAATTAATTGACACTTCTATTCGCAATATAATTAGTGTCTTTTTTATCACAATATAAATATTTTTTTTTAAATGGAGGCAATATCAAGTAGCACAATGATTCATACCATGTGGATTATATATCTTGTACATAAAAGTACTCATTTGAGGGGAGAAAGTGCAAGCCAATTTAATGACTTCACTTGAGAAGCTACTACCATGGAATACCCAAAGTCAAAGACATTTTGTTATATATTCTTGACGTGGAATATAAATTGACATGGTAAGAAGAAAGAGAAAATAACATAGAAACAAACGTGAAGTGGATAACTGAAAAACCTCCCACCTTTCCAGAGAGAAAAAAACAGAGGAGAGAGGGAGGGAGGGAAGGAGGGAGGGTGAGGAGGGAGGGTGGGGAGGGAAACAATAGAAAAGAAAAGAATTAACGATTTGTATATGCTTAACAAGTTTTTACTATATACAAGCAATTGTCTGTTACCCATTGAATTTTCTCTCTTCTCTTTTTCTCTCTGTTTTTATCACCCAACTTGTCTCCATTTTTCCTTTGCCTCCTTCCACCGGCGGCCCTTTTCATTTCTCCCCCTTTCAATTTCTGGGTTGACTTCTAATTTCAAATAAATTTATATATCTTTTTCTTCTTCATTCCCCCAATATTTTGTGGGTTTACTTCTAATTTACAAATATAAAGATATATTTTTTCTGATTTTGATTTTGGTGTATATACTGAAAGATTTATATGAATGGGATTTTATATATCTGAAATGGATCTGAGAAGGAAAAGTTTGGTTTTGTTGTTGTTGGGATTTGTATTTGTGGATGACTTGTGTTTGGGCACAGCAAATGTTGTGTTTGAGGTGAAGCACAAATTTGGTGCGCGTGTGCTGAAAGGTCTTTGAGGTCACTGAAAGCCCATGATTCCCACCGGCACGGTAGAATTCTTGCCATGATAGATCTCCCTTGGGTGGCAAGGGCCGTGCTGGTGATTCATCGTTTGTTCCTAACTCTATCTCTTTGAATTTGATTGATTTCATTGCATAATTGTTAGATTATTACAATTATATGAGGTATCTAATAATTTAATTTGAATAGTCATTTATAGTTTTGATTGATTGTACTTGCTTTCTGGGATTATTTGAATGGTCATTTATAGTTTGTGATTTATTGTACTTGCTATCTGGGAATTGTTACTTTTTACTCATTTTTTTATGATTTAATGAAATTAAAATGGAGACTATAAGCAGCCTTAATGGGGGTGGAAATGAATTTTGTTTACTATGATTGATAGACTCCACATTGCAAGGGGTGGTTGTCGCCGGATCGTTTCTAGCAAAGTTGTAGGATGGATTGCTTTGCAACACCTTAACCCCTCACCTATATGTAGAAGGTAATCTTGATACAATTGCTCGCTGTTATTGAAATATCGCGTTGAATGGAC
This sequence comes from Panax quinquefolius, assembly GCA_020205615.1. Taxonomy (NCBI): domain Eukaryota; kingdom Viridiplantae; phylum Streptophyta; class Magnoliopsida; order Apiales; family Araliaceae; genus Panax; species Panax quinquefolius. The sequence continues at coordinate 216,466 of JAINUW010000027.1, read as the reverse complement.
ACCAACGACACTTGACCCGCAGAGAAGACGCTTATATTGATTGTATGATAATCTCGCTTATAAACTAAGAAAATAACTTGGAAATTCTTGGTAATCTCTCACAAGTATATCAATCGATTTATTGATACGGTAGAAGACGTCACACAATAACTATGTACTATTCTAATCATTCCAAATCAATGTGAAATAAAATCCATTGTTTCCATCTCAAAGAAAACTAAGAAAATAACTTGGAAATTCTTCAAATAACCAAAAAGTAGATAATAACCTCACAAGTATATTGAATAATGAATAATGCTAAGTTTGATTACATCAACTTGAACCTCTATTTATACTCCTCAAAATAACTGAATGATCGAATTGGGAAGCGATTTACTTCACTTGAGAAGCTACTACCATGGAATACCCAAAGTCAAAGACATTTTGTTATATATTCTTGACGTGGAATATAAATTGACATGGTAAGAAGAAAGAGAAATAACATAGAAACAAACGTGAAGTGGATAACTGAAAAACCTCCCACCTTTCCAGAGAGAAAAAAAGCGGAGGAGAGAGGGAGGGAGGAAGGAGGGAGGGTGAGGAGGAGGGTGGGGAGGAAACAATAGAAAAGAAAAGAATTAACGATTTGTATATGCTTAACAAGTTTTTACTATATACAAGCAATTGTCCTGTTACCCATTGAATTTTCTCTCTTCTCTTTTCTCTCTGCTTTTATCACCCAACTTGTCTCCATTTTCCTTTGCCTCCTTCCACCGGCGGCCCTTTTCATTTCTCCCCTTTCAATTTCTGGGTTGACTTCTAATTTCAAATAAATTTATATATCTTTTTCTTCTTCATTCCCCAATATTTTGTGGGTTTACTTCTAATTTACAAATATAAAGATATATTTTTTCTGATTTTGATTTTGGTGTATATACTGAAAGATTTATATGAATGGGATTTTATATATCTGAAATGGATCCGAGAAGGAAAAGTTTGGTTTTGTTGTTGTTGGGATTTGTATTTGTGGATGACTTGTGTTTGGGGCACAAAGAAATGTTGTGTTTGAGGTGAAGCACAAATTTGGTGCGCGTCTTTGAAAGGTCTTTGAGGTCATTTTGAAGCCCATGATTCCCAATTCTAAGACGGTAGAATTCTTCTTGCGATAGATCTCCCTCTTGGGTGGGTCAAGGCCGTCTTGGTGATTCATCGTTTGTTCTTAACTCTATCTCTTTGAATTTGATTGATTTCATTGCATAATTGTTAGATTATTACAATTATACGAGGTATCTAATAATTTAATTTGAATAGTCATTTATAGTTTTGATTGATTGTACTTGCTTTACGGGATTATTTGAATGGTCATTTATAGTTTGTGATTTATTGTACTTGCTATCCGGGAATTGTTACTTTTTACTCATTTTTTTATACGATTTAATGAAATTAAAATGGAGACTATAAGCGACCTTAATGGGGTGGAAAATGAATTTTTGTTTACTATGATTGATAGACTCCACATTCGCTAGGGTGGTTGTCGCCCTGGATCGCTTTCTAGCAAAGTTGTAGGATGGATTGCTTTGCAACACCTTAACCCCTCACCTATATGTAGAAGGTAATCTTGATACAATTGCTCAAGTTCGAAATATGCGTTGAATGGACACCAACGACACTTGACCCCTCGCTTATATTGAAGCGATAATCTCGCTTATATTGAAGCGGTAATCTCGGTACAATCGACGATTGATGCGGTAGAAGACGTCACACACAACTATGTACTATTGTATGATAAGTCAAAGTTGAATCTCAAAGAAAAACTAAGAAAATAACTTGGAAATTCTTCAAATAACCAAAAGTAGATAATAACCTCACAAGTATATTGAATAATGAATAATGTGTTTGATTACATCAACTTGAACCTCTATTTATACTCCTCAAAATAATCCAAATCCTAATAACAATAGAGACAAATTATTCTAATCCTAATAGGAATTCCAAATCAATGTGAAATAGAAATCCATTGTTTCCATAAATCAATAGAAACTTATTTTAAAAAAATAAATCTTAACTAATAATAAATCCTAATTATAATAGAATTTTAAAATCTAATAATCCTTGTGGCGTATGGAAGCCTCTTGTTGCCGCGTGACTAAGCTAAAGTTCATGGTATGAATTGGAATATGGACTGCCACGTGAATATATCTTGGTTTCATGAATAGCTTGGGTGCATGTTGCCCACTCACGTGACTAGCTAAGTAACCTTCCTTTATGCCCACATGATAAATTAGTAACTTCCTTTTCATGCCCAGATGAAAAATAAAGATGATTGTCCTTGCTTTTGCATGTAATTCATGGGCTTTACTAGAATGATCAGAATTGGGAAGCCAATTTAATGACTTCACTTGAGAAGCTACTACCATGGAATACCCAAAGTCAAAGACATTTTGTTATATATTCTTGACGTGGAATATAAATTGACATGGTAAGAAGAAAGAGAAAATAACATAGAAACAAACGTGAAGTGGATAACTGAAAAACCTCCCACCTTTCCGGAGAGAGAAAAAAGGAGAGAGAGAGGGAGGGAGGAGGGAGGGAGGGAGGGAGGTGGGGGGAAACAATAGAAAAGAAAAGAATTAACGATTTGTATATGCTTAACAAGTTTTTACTATATACAAGCAATTATCTGTTACCCATTGAATTTTCTCTCTCCTCTTTTCTCTCTGCTTTTATCACCCAACTTGTCTCCATTTTCCTTTGCCTCCTTCCACCGGCCGGCCCTTTCATTTCTCCCCTTTCAATTTCTCGGGTTGACTTCTAATTTCAAATAAATTTATATATCTTTTCTTCTTCATTCCCCCAATATTTTGTGGGTTTACTTCTAATTTACAAATATAAAGATATATTTTTTTCCGATTTTGATTTTGGTGTATATCTTGAAAGATTTATATGAATGGGATTTTATATATCTGAATTGGATCCGAGAAGGAAAAGTTTGGTTTTGTTGTTGTTGGGATTTGTATTTGTGGATGACTTGTGTTTGGGCACAAAGAAATGTCAGGTTTGAGGTGAAGCACAAATTTGGTGCGTGTGGTGAAAGGTCTTTGAGGTCATTGAAGCCCATGATTCCCAATTCCGCGGTAGAATTCTTGCCACGATAGATCTCCCCTTCAGGTGGCAAGGGCGTGCTGGTGATTCATCGCTTGTTCTAACTCTATCTCTTTGAATTTGATTGATTTCATTGCATAATTGTTAGATTATTACAATTATATGAGGTATCTAATAATTTAATTTGAATAGTCATTTATAGTTTTGATTGATTGTACTTGCTTTTACGGGATTATTTGAATGGTCATTTATAGTTTGTGATTTATTGTACTTGCTATCCGGAATTGTTACTTTTTACTCATTTTTTTATGATTTAATGAAATTAAAATGGAGACTATAAGCACCTTAATGGGGTGGAAAATGAATTTTTGTTTACTATGATTGATAGACTCACGATCATTGCATGGGGTGGTTGTCGCCCGGATCGTTTCTAGCAAAGTTGTAGGATGGATTGCTTGCAACACCTTAACCCCTCACCTATATGTAGAAGGTAATCTTGATACAATTGCTCGCGTTCGGAAATATGCGTTGAATGGACACCAACGACACCTTGACCCCTCGCTTATATTGAAGCGATAATCTCGCTTATATTGAAGCGGTAATCTCGGTACAATCGACGATTGATGCGGTAGAAGACGTCACACACAACTATGTACTATTGTATGATAAGTCAAAGTTGAATCTCAAAGAAAAACTAAAAAAATAACTTGGAAATTCTTCAAATAACCAAAAGTAGATAATAACCTCACAAGTATATTGAATAATGAATAATGTGTTTGATTACATCAACTTGAACCTCTATTTATACTCCTCAAAATAATCCAAATCCTAATAACAATAGAGACAAATTATTCTAATCCTAATAGAATTCCAAATCAATGTGAAATAGAAATCCATTGTTTCCATAAATCAATAGAAACTTATTTTAAAAAATAAATCTTAACTAATAATAAATCCTAATTATAATAGAATTTTAAAATCTAATAATCCTTGTGGCGTATGGAAGCCTCTTGTTGCCGCGTGACTAAGCTAAAGTTCATGGTATGAATTGGAATATGGACTGCCACGTGAATATATCTTGGTTTCATGAATAGCTTGGGTGCATGTTGCCCACTCACGTGACTAGCTAAGTAACCTTCCTTTATGCCCACATGATAAATTAGTAACTTCCTTTTCATGCCCAGATGAAAAATAAAGATGATTGTCCTTGCTTTTGCATGTAATTCATGGGCTTTACTAGAATGATCAGAATTGGGCTTGTATCAAATTGACCCAAACTTGTGTCTCATGCTCTTTGGGTTTCCTTGCATTAGCTTCAGCCCAAACATCTTGGATCAATCGATTGAGACCTTGTTTGGACCTCTTAGTTCTAGCTTTGTTCGATCCCCACGTCCCTTTAGTCTTGTTTGAGTCCACGCATGCCATGTCCTCATTATACCTCTCCTCTTGAAAAGGATTTGTCCTTAAATCATCACCTACATCAAACGGACTTAGATCAGTAACGTTAAATGTGGCACTAACATTATACTCACCTGACAAATCCAATTTATAGGCATTGTCATTGATACGCTCGAGAATTTGAAATGGACCATCTCCCCTAGGAAGCAATTTCGAAAGTCTTTTGAGTTGGAAATCTTTCTTTCCGTATATGTATCCACACCCAATCTCCGGGCGCAAAGATCACTTGTCGTCGTACCTTGTTCGCGTGCTTAATGTACTGTTCTGTCCTCCTTTCAATGTTGAGCATGACTTTTTCATGAATCTGCTTAACAAGATCAGGTTTTTTCTTTCCATCCATGTTAGTATATTCAGAAACAGGTAATGGTGATAAATCCAACGGTGTTAAGGGATTAAAACCATATACAATTTCAAATGGAGAAAAATTAGTAGCAGAATGAACAGAATGGTTATACGCAAACTCAACATGTGGTAAACATTCTTCCCATTGCTTGCTATTCTTTTTAATGATAGCCCGTAACAATACCGACAAAGTCCTATTTACTACTTTAGTTTGACCGTCAATTTGTGGATGACAAGTAGTTGAAAATAACAGTTTAGTACCCAATTTACACCACAAGGTTTTCCAAAAGTAACTTAAGAACTTTGTATCTCTATCAGAAACAATAGTTTTAGACATACCATGCAAACGCACAATCTCCCTAAAGAACAAATCAGCTACACGAGATGTATCATCAGTTTTGTGACGGAGAATAAAATGTGTCATTTTTGAAAATCTATCCACGATCACAAATATCGAATCATGACCATGCTTAGACCTAGGTAAACCCAATAAAAAGTCCATAGACAAATCAATCCAAGGTTCATTAGAAATAGGCAATGGTGTATACAATCCATGGGGTTGAACATGAGATTTAGCCTGACGACAAGTAATGCATCTATCACATATTCTTTCCACATCTCATTTCATATGAGGCCAATAAAAATGTTCTTTCAAAATAGCAAAATGACCCATTAAACCACCCCCATGTGATTCCCTAACCAGTAATTCACGCAAAGAACATTCAGGTATACACAATTTATTTTCACAAAACAAGAATCCATCAATTCTAAAGTATTTACCCACAGCATTCTTTTCACAAGTTTTAAATTCTTCACCGAAATCAAGGTCATTAGCATATAACTCTTTGATTCGTTCAAACCCAAGCAATTTCGTATCAAGAGTATTTAACAAAACATACCTGCAAGATAAAGCATCTGCAACGCCGTTCTACTTACCTTGCTTATATCGAATAACATATGGAAATGTATCGATAAATTCCATCCATCGTGCATGCCTTTTGTTCAACTTGTGCTGACCTTTCAAATATTTCAATGATTTATGATTGTTGTGGATTACAAACTCCTTAGGCCACAAGTAATGTTTCCATGTCTCCAAAGCTCTAACCAAAGCGTACATCTCCTTGTCATACGTAGGATAGTTCAAAGCTGCCTCACTCAATTTTTCGCTGAAATACGCCACTGGTTTCCCTTCTTGCATCAACACAGCTCCAATCCCTAAACCTGAAGTATCACACTCAATCTCAAAAGTTTTAGCAAAGTTAGGCAAAATAAGTAAAGGAGCATTTGTCAATTTATCCTTAATCAAAGTAAATGTTTTTTCCTATTCATCACCCCACTTAAAGCCCACACTTTTCTTGATGACCTCGGTCAATTGTTTTGTAATCTCACTGAAATTCCGAATAAAGCGTCGGTAGAAACTTGCGAGTTCATGAAAGCTTCGTACTTAACTCACATTGGTCAGACTCGGCCAATCTCGGATTGCACTTATTTTCTCCTCATCAACTTGGATTCCCTGTGAACTCACAACAAAGCCAAGAAAAACAACTCTATCCGAACAAAACGTGCACTTTTCCATGTTAGCAAATAACTTTTCTTTCCTAAGTACATCTAAAACGAATTTTAAATGCATTGCATGATCTTCCAAGTTTTTACTATAAATCAAGATATCATCAAAATAAATGACGACAAATTTTCCAATGAATGGACGCAAAACATGGTTCATTAATCTCATGAAAGTGCTGGGTGCATTAGTTAAACCAAAAGGTAATACTAATCACATAAAGATCATATTTAGTCTTAAACGCTGTTTTCCATTCATCACCCTCTTACATTCTAATTTGATGATAACCACTTTTTAAATCAATTTTTGAAAATATGCAAGACTCATGCAATTCATCTAACATGTCATCTAAACGAGGAATGAGATGTCGATATTTTACCGTAATGTTATTTACCGCTCGACAATCAATGCACATCCTCCATTTTCACCGGAACTGCACACAGACTCATACTTTCTCTCATGAACCCTTTCCCCATCAGCTCGTCAACTTGCCTTTGTAACTCCTTCGTCTCCTCGGGATTACTCCGATAAGCCGGACGGTTTGAAATGATCGCACCGGGAACAAAATCAATTTGATGCTCAATTCTCCGAATAGGTGGTAGTCCATGAAGAAGCTCATCGGAAAATACATCTTTGAATTCCTGTAAAAAAGATGAAACAACACTAGGCAAAGATTCATTAGCGTTAGTATTCAAAAGCGCCTCTTTATATCGAAGTAAAATCATAGGCTGTTTAGAAATCAAACCTCTTCTCACATCACTCTTTTTTGCCAGTATATTTGTTTTTATCTCGTCTTTCTTTTTCTCTCTTTTTTTTCTCTCTTTTTTTCTTCTTGAATTTTCTTTTCTTCACTCTCTTTTCTTTGTACATGATCTTTCTGCAAACGAATTTGATCCTCATATACTTGTTGTGGTGACAAAGGACGTAAAGAGATTTTCTTCTTGTCGTGAACAAAGGAATATACATTGGTAAACCTATCATGTTGAACTCTCCTATCAAACTACCATGGTCTACCCAATAACATATGCCCTGCCTGCATAGGCACCACATCACACAATATCTCATCAACATACCGACCAATAACAAATGGAACTAACACCTGTTTGGTTACTTTAATGTTTGCATTATCATTGAGCCACTGCAAACGATACGGCTGTGGATGTTTGGTGGTAGGCAACCCCAATTTCTCCACCATCGTAGTGCTTGCCACATTTGTACAACTACCTCCATCTATGACTACACAACATATTTTCCCATTCACAAGACATCGAGTATGAAATAGATTTTCCCGTTGTTCACTGCTCTTCTCCTTAACCTGCGTACTAAGTGCTCTTCTTGTAACCAGAATTTCACCATGTATTGCATCCTCACCTATCTCCTCTAATGGTGGCATAAAATCAGTGTCGCTCTCTTCCCCCTCGGTTTCCATCTCTCAATTGTCAAGCAATAATATTTTCCTCTTATTTGTACATTGGCTAGAAATATGTCTCCTGCCTTGACACTTGAAGCATACAATATCCCGATTACGCCCAAACAAAGGTTGCTCATTTGTACCATGTATTTCTCGGCTAGTCGACCCTTGCTTAGGCTCCTCCTTTGGTTTGATCACAGCCGATTTTTCCTCTCGCTTTGCAAAATTAGGTTTCCATGAACTAGCATTAGGGTGTCGTTGTCCTCCTCTCCTCTTGAGCTATCTCTTTATCTTGATCGTCATATGGGCCAGTTCTTCCAACTCCAGATAATGTTGTCGTTCAACCAAGTCAACAATTTCCCAATTTAATCCTGCCGAGAACCTAGCCATCACTGCTTCATTATCCTCGACCAAATTAGCCCGATCCTTCAACATTTCCATCTCCCTATAGTAGGTATCCACACTCCAACTTCCCTGTTTTAGATTTTGCAAACTACGAATGATCTCCCGTTGATAGTATGTTGGTACAAACCTCTTTTTCATGATAGTTTTCATTTCTGCCCATGTTGTAATTGGCCGCTCATCACACCTCCTCCTATTAGCTGTCAACTGATCCCACCATATTAATGCATATCCAGAAAACTCGGTAACGACCAGCTTGAGTTTCTTAAGGTCTAAATAATTATGACAATCAAAGATCCACTCCATCTTGGTTACCCAATCCAAATACGCCTCAGGATCACTCGTGCCTTGAAAAGTTGGAATTTTCATTTTTATGCTATCCAAATTTTCATCTTCTCTGTCCCGACCTCCTATTTCCCTAGCGCCTCCGTGTCTTCGATGTGGGACATTAGATTCACTATCTTCCCTTGCACTGTCATCACCATAAAGATCTTTCTTTCTTGCGTCAGTTTGTTGTGTTCTCGCCTTGTCATGTGTTCCATGAGTGTTTTGGGATAACTCAGTCATATATACTCTCATCTATTCTAATTGTTCTTGCATTTGCTCCATAGTTTTTCTTAATCTTCGTTCCCATTCTTTATGCATGGCTTCCATTTGGAATTTCAATTCAGCCATCGAGGGTTGTTCCTCATAAGTTCCTTTATCTTTCGAGTTAGACATATTTCCTGCAAAACAAGGATTAGTAGAAAACAGTTTCCTCACCACTCCCTTACGTGTTTCGCTCGAATCAATGGTTCACTCGTGTATGCTCTCAATAAATTGGCTTTTACCCTCGATTAATCTCACCACTAAGCCTTTTACCTCAAAATATTCTCTCTAATAGGTTCTTCTTGAATTCCCCTAGCAAAATTCTTGGTTTTATTAATCAATTCAAAAATAACTTATCACGAAACAAAATATAGATGGTATGACTCTCACTGATAGCATGCAATCGACAAAATTTAAAAATATAAATTTATTTATTTATTTTTACTCAACAATTTCAAACATAAAATTAAAGGATGAGTAACTCGCTAGAAGACTTATCTTTGATACCAAATGATAGACTCCACAGCACGCTTGCGTGAAGTGGTTGTCGCCCGGATCGTTTCTAGCAAAGTTGTAGGATGGATTGCTTGCAACACCTTAACCCCTCGCCTATATGTAGACGGTAATTTTGGTACAATTGTTCGCGTTCGGAAATATGTGTTGAATGGACACCAACGACACCTTGACCCCTCGCTTATATTGAAGCGGTAATCTCGGTACAATCGACGATTGATGCAGTAGAAGACGCAACACACAACTGCGTTGTTGTATGATAAGTCAAAGTTTAATCTCAAAGAAAAACTAAGAAAATAACTTAGGAATTATTTAAAAAACCAAAAGTAGAGAATAACCTCACAAGTATATTGAATAATGTGTTTCATTACATCAACTTGGACCTCTATTTATACTACTCAAAATAATCCAAATCAATAATAGTAGAATAATAGTAGAGACAAATTATTCTAATTCTAATAGGAATTCCAAATCAATGTGAAATAGAAATCCATTGTTTCTATAAACCAATAGAAACTTATTTAAAAAAAATAAATCTTAACTAATAATAAATCCTAATTATAATAGAATTTTAAAATTTAATAATCCTTGTGGCGTATGGAAGCCTCCTGTTGCCCGTGACTAAGTTGAAGTTCATGGTATGAATTGGAATATGGACTGCCGCGTGAATATATCTTGGTTGCATGAATAGCTTGGGTGCATGTTGCCCACTCACGTGACTAGCTAAGTAACCTTCCTTTATGCCCACATGATAAATTAGTAACTTCCTTTTCATGCCCAGATGAAAAATAAAGATGATTTTCCTTGCTTTTGCATGTAATTCATGGGCTTTACTAGAATCATCAGAATTTGGCTTGTATCAAATTGACCCAAACTTGTGTCTCATGCTCTTTAGCCTTCTCTTTGAGTTTCCTTGCGTTAACTTCAGCCCAAACATCTTGGATCAATCCATTGAGACCTTATTTGAACCTCTAGTTCTAGCTTTGCTTGATCCCCACGTCCCTTTAGTCTTGTTTGAGTCCACGCATGCCATGTCCTCATCAATGATTATAGGCTGCATGTGCATCAATTGATCTGTTTAATGTTTTTTTTTCCTTTTTGCATTAAAATAGATAAAAATTTAGAATTGAATTACCGGCATGACGAAAGATTATTTTTTTAAGGAATTTTTTTATTACTGGGTTTAGAACATATTATTTTGGTGCAAGGGAATTATGCCGTTTGAGTCATATTGTTGATTTCTGTTTAACCGTTTGTCTGCAATTCTGATTTATCCTCCGTCTTGGTGTGAATGATTGGGAGGAAAAGAGAAGAAACATAACAATTTTTCTTTTTGTTGGTTCAAAATAAGGCAAAAGATTGAGGGATATCCACAAAAAGTCAAGTGAGTTGGTTGTTAACAGTTCAAATGAGTCTCCCTTTCTCTCTCTCTCCCTCCTAATGTCGAGAACTTCTAGGAATTTTAAGACAACCAAAAACTCCCATTTAATTTGTTGTTGCCTCTTGTTGCGCTGTTATTAATGTTCCCTTATGCATGGATGTATCACCATTGGCAATGTAGGCTGGGAGGAATCCAGTTGGACCCTTAGCCTAAATGTTAGTGTCTCAAGTATCTTTTCCCTTGCCTGAACGACTTGTTCATTATATATTTGTATGTGTGTATGTGTGTTAATCTCTCTTTGTTTTTTCTTTTGGTGGTCTGAGAGAGTTTGATGCGTACATTAACATATTTTACACCATGGGTGTTCATTTTATGTATATATGGTTTTATTTATATACAGGCTCTTTTACACTAAGATTGGGATCGGGACTCCTTCGAAGGACTATCACCTGCAGGTTGATACGGGAAGTGACATTCTATGGGTAAATTGTGCTGGCTGTAAAAACTGTCCAAAGGAAACCAAGCTTGATGTATGCTCCTTCCTAAACTTCTCCTTCTCCTTTTCATTTGAATTTTTTTGTCTTGAATAAGAATTTAAAGCATTTGGATGTATTATCTTATAAAGATAAGACACATCAATCTAGGTGGTTCCTGATGATTAGATATTTTCTAAAGAATAATATATTTTTCATGATTGTTGCCCAACAGATAAAATTGGCAACATATGATCCAAAGGGCTCCTCTACCGGAGAAGCTGTCACCTGTGATGAAGATTTTTGCACTAGTACATTCAATGCCCCCTTCGCTGATTGCAAGGTTGGAAGGCTCTGTGAATATTCTATTACTTATGGAGATGGGAGCTCAACCACTGGCTATTTCGTCAGAGACAACGTACACTTTAATCGTGCAACTGGAAACCTTGAAACAACAGCCATGAATGGGAGCATAGCATTTGGGTGAGCTTTTATTTCTAGTTTAGAGTGGTTTAATATCATAAATCAAAAAGGCACATGGGGTTCAGCTCAATTTGTTTCACTGAACATCATTTTCTCTTGTGGATATACTATGTAATATTGTTTTCCAAAAACACATGAAATAGAGTAAGTATTTAATTTGTAATACATAAAAAGCAACTGGCGTAACCAGTCAGTGAAGACTTACATTATCTGGCGATTGTCTTGCATTTGTCATTAAGTTTCTACATTCTATGTATCTAGTTCAGATATCATTCAAAGAGGAAAAAACTGTTGTGAACCAGTAATATTTTGTCAATTCATACTCTGTACTCTATTAGGATACTCATTTTGTAGTTATAAAATTTGTTATTTAAACTTGTCCAACAATTCTTAAAGCATCAGTAGACTCTAAGAACATAAGAAAACTTATTTAAACTTGTTCAACTACACGTAACCTATATGTAAAATTAAATGCGAGTACCCAAGGATATATATATACACACACTACACTTGCTCTGCACATTTCCTCTCGGTTTCTACTTTTTGGTTTTGAATAATTTTCTTTTGTTGTATCTATCTCATATGGATATGTTGTCTAATATATCTACAATTATCAATCTTAGAGTTCTGCCAGGTGCAAACTTAGTTTAAAATATGATTTATTTTGCTTGCAGAATTTGTTCCACAATGCTAATGCTATAGTTTATTATTTTTGATACCAATGTAGATGCGGAGCTAAACAGTCTGGGGAGTTAGGTTCATCTGATGAATCAGTTGATGGAATAATTGGATTTGGGCAAGCAAATTCGTCCATACTATCACAGCTTGCATCAACAGGAAAGGTGAAAAAAGTATTTTCTCATTGTTTGGATGCAAGGAATGGTGGTGGAATATTTGCTATTGGAGAAGTAGTACAGCCAAAATTTTCTTCAACACCACTGGTCCCAGATATGTATGTGATTTTAGATTCAATGTTTTAACTTCATTGTGAAACAAAAGTGACTTTTGCTAACTTGCGGGAAAAAAGAGAGCTATGGTTTTTCATTTTTGCAATTCTCATGTCTATATAGAACTTTGACTCATATGAAGTTGGTTTCACCATTAATTTCAAAATCCAACTCAAAGTTCTATCTTAGTCCTATATTATTTCTATTATTTATTTTCCTTTTGTATTTTGATTGACCACATTGTTATTGAGAAAAACCTGATTTGAAATTGCTCAATATGATAGCTGCAACACATAATAGAATTCCACATGCCCTCGTTAGCCCACTACTAATAAAGTCAAGTCTTAGGAAAAAGCTGCTCTCATCTAAGCAAAAGGAGAAGACAACACTTGGTTGAGCTTAATCTATATAGTAATTTGAGAAAACCCAAGCCTCCAATGATTGGAAGAAGACAAAAAATAGTACTTAGAAATTGAAGAGAAAATATGTTACTTACAGGAATTAGAAGAGAGAATACCACCGAGCCTTTGGCCGGATGGTAGCACCACACCTTTGCAAAGCAAAGGATGTGGGATCGAACCTTGGCATTGACAAGAATGGGTGTGTGAGTGAGTTTAATTTCAATCTAAATTAGCAAAAAAAATAAAATAAAAAAATAGAAGAGAGAAGTTAGTTTTGTTTGCCCTTGCAAGGGATCTACTCCCCACACAGGCCGAGACTGTTTTGCGCTTGCACTAGTTAGGACTTGGGCTGTGCCCTTAGGTGACAAGCATATGAGATTCTAAAAAATTTTCCTTGTAAGATTACAACACTTGCAGACTTAACAGAAAGCTAATTCTACCAAGTAAAGTAGCCCAAATCTGGAAATAACTCTAATAACCTAAACAAACTTAAACTAGACAACGAAACATAAAAAAAAAATTAAATAACCTAGACACCTGTACTCCCCAGTAAGGATACAATTGTATGAATAAATCCCAGTGTAATAGCTTTCTGGACACTATTGAATTAACACATTATTTCATGCAAGCTAACATTGGTTATGATGAGGCATATTTGAAGTTTCTATCTATTATTTTTCGTTCAGTATTTCTTCTGACATGGGAGGTTAGGTTAGTGTAATATCTGGAGTGATAGGCTTTCTCTCTGGTTTCAGGTGACCTAGGGAGGCCAGTGTAGTTCCTATTTATCCTGTGGTGACCTGAATATGCTTTTGGTAACTTCATTTATAAAGAGAAGGAAATGAAATTATGTTGGAAGCAACTGAAAGATACGAAGAAAACCTACTAGAGAAAAACCTTTGATGTAATTAGGACTACTTGCACAATTGTACAATTATATTTTGTCGATACGTGTATGTTCATGTGCATGTTAGTCATACAACACGCTACACAAATAAACACCCTCACCTCTCACCCCATAGTTACCCCACCACCTTCTTTTGATTTTCCTAATTCCAATATAAATGAGAAAGATTTAAGATTTACTTTGTTGAAGTAGTTTGTTTTAAATACACGTGCTACCTTCTTCTTCTTTTTTGTGAGGGCATCTTGAGCTAATCACGAATTGATTAGTTATCTGACATTTGCTCATCAATGTAGTTTCCTTTTGCTAATACTTTTCTCTAGGGCTTCCTGTTTAGGAATTTCCTATCAGTGATTTCCTGCTATCTAACATTTCACTTGTTTTTAATAATTCCTTACTCAATGTTGGCTCGAAAACCTTGTCTTGATTATCGTTTTATCACTATCTTAGGCCACATTATAATGTTATTATGAAGGCAATTGAGGTGGATGGTGACGTTCTAGAACTTCCAACAGATATATTTGATTCTGGAGACAATAGAGGGACAATAATTGATAGTGGTACAACCTTGGCTTATCTTCCAGACGAGGTTTTGAGTCCACTAATGCAAAAGGTTTGACGTATATTTTAAGCCTTGTTCCTTTCAACTGTTTTTCAAGATATTGGCATGCACTAATCTTTCTTCTCCTTCTTATTCGGTTATTTTGCCCTTCTTCAAATAGATTATGGCTCGGCAACCTGATTTGAAAACTTATAAGCTGGAAGAGCAGTTCACATGCTTTCCATACAAAGGAAAGTAAGACTCCTTATCAAAGGCTATATCTTTTTCCTCACAACTTTTGGAGTTCATCAATATTCATTCATTGTGTGACGGACATATACTTATATGAATATAAAGAATTCAATTTAATTATATATTCAATGGTTATTCACATATTCTAGTGTTTGTCATTATCCTTGGCATCTGTTCCAGTTGCAACAAGCCCCCTTAGGACTTTGACTGTAGTGTAATTTATGGCTAACCTTGAGTTTGCTAGAGCAGTATAGTGGATGAGTTATAGAGATGGTGGTAAATATTATTAAGAAATTCACATTTCATTACAAATTATGTGGTTACCTTGTTTAATTAAAAATATGCTTATCCTCTATAATGTTTGTTCCGGTGCCAAGAAGCACCTTGAGACTTCAACTTAAGTCTTTTTTTGGACTAACCTTCGCTGATATTGAGCGAAATTAAAGGGATGGAGAGATGGTAGTAAAAGTGGAAGGAAAATGGGTGTTCCCCTGTCCGGTAGTTAGGAGAAGAATAGGGCAAGAAAAGTGGAGGGTTAACCTCTTTCTTTAAACCCACAAATTCTTTTCCTTTATGAAATGAATTGAAACGAGGAAGGAAAGAGCTAGTTAGGTGTGGTCTCCCTCTCCCTTTTTGACCTTTATGAAATGGATGGAAAAGTGGAAGAAAAAAGTTTGTATGCATCTTCAAAATCAGTTTACATTTCTTTAAATAGTTTCATCATTGAGAATAATAGGTATAGAAATAATATCTCTGAAAAGTTACAATATAGTTTAATGATAATCATGTAGGTATTAGTTGAATGATGTGGTAGTTTTTTGAATTTAGTGTGTATCACACTAGTCTAGTATTTTTGTATTATTTATTATAGTATTTTAATTTCTCATTTTTTTGTCCTCCCGTATTTGAATTATACCCATACAGTTAGTGGAAAAGAAAAATAGTATGTTTGATAATCAATTTATCTACTTGAATTTTGAAAACCGTAGGACAGTTTTTGAGTCAAGACCATGGTTACCAGGAACTCTTATTAACATGTGTTCTACGTACTGCGTACTATCTTTTTCTGAATCGTAATACAAGAACTAAATGTCTTGTGTATTCTTCCATAGATAGCGTTCCCACCGTTTCCACTATAATTCTATTTGTATAGGCTTTTATATATTTTGTTACACTTCTGAATTATTTCAACTTTCAAGTGTATCGGGATCAAGTTCATTTTAACAAGTTCATTTATAAACGAGGAGTATCCTCTTATATAGCCATTGGAGCATACACCCAATAATTAAGATTAAATCTAATAGATATCTAGGATTGACTATTTAGAGTTATTCTCTAAAATATCAATATTATTTAGAAAGTATAAAAATTACACGAGTAAATCTAGAACACTATTAGAAACCCTAATATATAAAAGAATATTCTAGAGAATGTCAACTAATTTGAGCACCTGTGGGCACGGACTTGGATGGAGTGCCCAGTTGGACGCGGTATTTTGAAGAGTCCGATATGGGTACTCCCCAATTTTGCCAATTTTATACACTAAAATGAAGTGTCCAATACACATACCCTTATGTCTGAGTTTTAAGTGTCGGACATGGGTGCTTTAAAATAAAGTCAAGAGTTTGTATAACATAGCTTGTAAGTCTCAAGTAAACGATGACATGGCGTAATCTAGTTGACATGCTCTTGTTATTTTCGAAATAACTCTAACTAGTTTTAACATGATCTTTCTAAAAACTAAGGCTGTAAACAAACCAAACAGTTCGGGCTCGACTCGAAAAAATACGAGCGAGATTCGGATTCGTTAATAATATGATCCAAATCTGAGCATAGAAAATGGTTCGAATAAAAATATGAGTATAATCTAAGTAAGGTTATACTTGACTCGTTTAAGATTCAAACTACTCGAATTCTTGATTGTGATTCGATACATACTCGATTGATACATATTCGATTAGATACTCGATACATTCTCTTATAATATATACAAAATTAAATGAAATTTGGATAATTAATTATTATTATTTTATTTTAATTTTAACTGTGATTTTATATTTGTAAAGTGTAATAGTAAATATATTTTCTCATTTCTAAGTAAAATAACAAATTCAATTTATAATTATATCTATTATAAAGTTAGTTATTATGTGGAGACTCGAATTCGAGTTTGAATTTGAAGCTTGCTAGTAGTTTGAATATAATTCGATCCGAGTCGGATCGAATTTGAGTAATAAATATTCGAGTCGAGTCGAATCTGAGTAGAATTTTTCAAATACAATTCGAATTCAAGTCGAATTCGAGTATGAATTTAATGTTTCGAGTCGAATTCGAGTAACTATCTGTTTGCTTCGATTCGACTCGTTTACACCTTTACTAAAAACTATTCTCAATTTACCTCCTTTCGAATAAACGTATTTTGTATCAACTAAGCGATTCAAAGAAACTTGCCTTTACCGTACTCCGTACCACGAAAAGTATTTCGTTCTACATGCCGTATCGAACTATGATCTTGGTAACATTGATATTTGATATTCAAATATCTTTGCCTATTTTGTGGAAGTTTTTTAGAGGTATTGGGCTTTCCTATATTCACTTTTTTTCTTCTTTTTTGTGTGTTGGGGGGCGGGGGGCTAGATGGTTCTTTTTTTTCCTTTCAAATATTACTTTTCTTTGTATATTTGTTTTCTGCTTAGGATGACTCCTTCTCACCCATATCTGTACTTTCTCTCTCTCTAATTTTCTTAATTTTTTTAATCTTAAGATTGAAAACTAATTTCAAAGTAGTTGAAGATCTACCATTTTGTATTATTTGCGCTTTGAAGTTTAGAATAGTTGTTCCTTTGTTTAGTGGTAGCCAATCTGAGGCATTCATCAGTAGGTTATGATTTGTAAAATCATTGAGCATGTACTATTATAGTATTTTTCTTCTTGGCAGATAGTTATTGGTCAATGCATTTCCCTTTCCTCTAGGTTTATGTGAATTACGGTGCTTGATGCAATAACCGGTTGCCAGTAGGAACTTATTTTGCTATCAAACATTATTTTAATCCTACATAATTTTCTTGTTGTTTCTTTTTCATTGGCTGTTGCAGTGTTGATGATGGATTTCCAGTTGTCACCTTTCATTTTGAGAACTCGGTTTCGATGTCAGTTTATCCACATGATTATCTATTTGAAGTTGATGTAAGTATTTTTGGCTCATGAATTTTACATAATATACGACTGTTTCTAAATCCAGTAACACGGTTATTTCTCTCATATGCTTAGTCTCAATGTGTTTATCATCTATTAAGCATGTGAATTCTAGTGCTTTGCTTAAAGTTAATAGAAATCAAATATAAAATTAAACAACAAGTGTTAATATAGGACGGAGTTTTTGGGATCTTCCAAAACAAGTTCTAGGCGTTTGCCTAGGTGCTACACTGCTACCCAACCTTGGAAAGTAGGTACTATGCGCTCGCCTAAGCGCCTAGGAGCTGACCGTGCAATGTCATTGCTGCAACTTTTTTCCTCATATTCCTAAAGAATATGTGAATATGTGATGTTGCGATCTATTTTCTCAAAGCATATGGGATGGGATGGG
The DNA here is from genome assembly GCA_020205615.1 of Panax quinquefolius. Classification (NCBI taxonomy): domain Eukaryota; kingdom Viridiplantae; phylum Streptophyta; class Magnoliopsida; order Apiales; family Araliaceae; genus Panax; species Panax quinquefolius. Next base: position 198,142 of record JAINUW010000027.1, on the reverse strand, counting down.
ATGGGATGGGATGGGATAATATTAGATAATATCATTTTAATTTGTTAAAATTACTGTTAGGTTCCCCAAATTTCTATCAAAATACAAACTTGGGACCATAATTTTATAGTATTTTAAATCAATCCCTAAACTTTCACTTTACAAAAATAACATTAATTTTATCATAAATACAAAGAATAGGCCTTTTTTTTTAAACAAATGTAAAAGTAGTAATAAACCTACACCATCTAGTCCCCGATTACAAGGCCTAGATACTCGAAGTTCCCTTTGCTGCCTAGGTTTGCCTATCGCTTTTTAGAACACTATATAACTTGCTTTGAATGCATGTTAAAGTAAGCAACTCAAAATTAATTAAACATTTCTGGAGGTTCCTAAACTAAAAGAAATTGGCAGCAGGTTTAAAACTTGAGTTGTTCGATGTGGTTTGTGGTTGTTTATTTTCAGAAATGCTATATTCTGATTCTGAAATCGGCATCAGAGTCTATATATAGGTATATAGGGTTGATGTCAGTTTCCACTTACTATCACATTAAAATATCAACACCTAGAGATATTGTTAATCAAATTAGAATGCAAAAAAGTAAAAATGGTATCAATGTTCAGCTTAAAATAATATGTGAAGTGTGATTTCTGCTGAAGGTATAATTTGATTGCTGAATTAATGGGGGCAGACTCGGTATTAAGAATAATATAACGCGGGTAGAATGTTCTAAAAAATATGACCTCACTTCAGTGAATTTGAAATTAACCAAAAGTGCAGCTCCTTGGCTGATATTTGTCTTTTGGTTCATTCCACCTAAATTTTGTCCAAAAGGATGAACAAACAGCCCAAAATTAATTATTGATTAACGCAAGCAATAATAAAAACAAAAAACTGAAACAGTGGGCTCGGTATAGCATAGGAAACATTTAAAGTTTGAATCTGGGGTGAGATGAGTAACAAATTAAGAACTTAATGTCTTTTGAGTTTCCATTCAGAATGTAAGACTTCTATGGCACTTAATATGCTTAATGCTTTAGGTTGGCATTAAATTTTTTTTCCGAGTATAATATACTTTTCCTAATTATTGTTCTGTTACATCGTAGATAACCTATTAATTTTTTTATTATTATATAAATAGTTTTTCAATTATTACTTACAACTTTATGTTTTGCAGGATGAGCAGTGTGTTGGTTGGATGAACAGTGGGCTTCAAACTAAGGATGGAAAGGAATTAACTCTCTTGGGAGGTACACCTCAAAGTTACTTATTTTTTTTGTCATTGAGCTCTTTAGAGACCCTCAATTGTTACATATGCTTCTGGTTAAATAGAATGTGCAATGTACGCGTGTAAACGAACTGGATTACCTATAGTGACTGAACTCATTTAAAAAGTAGTTGATCTTGAAAATTTATGTAATAGAAGAGTCAGTTGTTGGTCATGCTGATTTTCCTCTCTTTAACCTACATCCCAGTTATGACTTTGTTTTTGACCATGTAACTTTTTGCATTACCTCAAATTTACCTCAAAATCATATAACAACCCTTCTTTCCACTTTACTTGCATCTTTTAGTTCTTAGATATCTTGTCCTTCAAATTTTTGTTTTAAATCTATTTTAAAAGTTTTATGGCTTAAATGAAATATGAATAGGTTAGCAAGCTGGCACATCTGAACATTTGATGCTCATTTTGACTCCTCTCTGGCACAATGGCCCTTAATTGTTTCATCCTAGCATGCTACTCTTCTGACTCTTCTGCATATATTATTTGAATGATATTGCTATTTCCTAGCTGTTAAAATCCTGTATTATATATGTAAAAATATCAATCAAGAGTGATTATTTTTCAGATATAAGCAAGAGAAAGCAATAACCCCTAGGTTGTGTTTGATAAAATTAGTTGTTAAGATCTGAATAGTTTAGACATCTGAATAATATAGAGTATCTAAATAGAATGGTATCTGAATGACAAAATGTTGTTTGATAATTATTTTTTCAAAATGTCTGAATAACATGTTTTGACTATTTTAACTAGGGTTGCTCATCGGTAAAAAACTGAACCGGTACCGAACCGAAAAACCCGAAAAATCAATAACCGATACTGGTACCGAATAACCGGTTTCGGTATCGGTTCGGTACAAAGTCGGTACCGGTTTTTTCGGTTCGGTTTTCGGTTATACCGCAATAATTAAATAAATTTTTTTTATATTAACAACTTTTTTAAAACTAAGAAATGAGACTAGTAAATTCTATTCTTACAAATACTAATTATAATTGTTAGTTTAAGAGTATTTAACTGTCATAGTTGTAGTAAATAGTAATTGTAGTTTGAAATTTCTTAATTGATATGACGGTTAATAAGTCCCATAAAACAAGCTAATTGATTAAATAATGAGATATTGGGTAATGCCTAAAATCATGTCATGCAAATCTTTTGAAAATCAATTTAAATATTCAAAGTGCTAAAATCTTGGTATCTCCAACCATGTTTGTTACCGTGTAAATCTTGGAAATTAATTAGATATCTCTTGGAACAATATTTGTGGAGTCATGATTGCATGAATCTTTTCTTTATCTCTTATCTCTGATTCACTCTTGCATTTACTTCAGTTTTCAACTTTTCGATTTTTTCAGTTTTTTACAACTTTTCGGTTTTTTTCGGTTTTTCGGTATTTACCGAATTCAAAATTTTTATTACCGGTACCGAAAAGTATAAAAAACCCGAAAAAAACCGGTACCGCCGGTACCGGTTCGGTAAAAAACCGAAAAAAACAAATTTTTTGAGCACCCCTAATTTTAACCCTTCTTCTTCTCCCTCCTCCTCCATCCGAGCCCTCCCCTCCCCTCCCCTCCCCTCCTCCCCTCCTCCCCCGCCCCTGCCCCTGCCCCTGCCCCACCCACCTCCTAACAAAAGAAGTAATATATAACTATTAAGGGGTGGGTAATGGGTTCCAGGGGTAATATTAGATCAGGTTTACTTGTATAGATGGCTCTCCTATATGAATTGATGCCTAATTTCTGGAGGATTCTATCATGAACGTAGTCATACCACAAAATTAGGCTTTGCCTACTAATTGAATTTGTTTTAATTCTTGTCGCTGATAACTAGACCAACAAAATTACCCTAAACCTATCTTAAAGTGGAGGGTATACGGCCAACTTGCATGGGCAAATGGATCAGTTTTTATTCTTACATTTATTTTCGAGTCTTTTATATCATGGAAGAGAGTTAGCTATCCTTTAGAGGCCTATGACATTTCTTATCCTTGTTTTTCCTGAATAACTAAGTAAATAAAATGTTAAAGAGAATAAATACAATGAAACTGCTACTTAAATGGGAAGAATATAATTTGGTTTTAGATGTTCAAACCTTTTTATATAATCTAATTTGACCTGAATGTCTCTTAACGGACATGGATGGTAGGTTTATGTTGCCAATTACGTCATTTGGAGTTTACAAGTTTCTTATGCACAATTGTTACAAATGATAGTAGATACCATCTTGTACAGCAAACTTTTACAGTTTACTCATAAAAAGCTTTGAAAATGTTGAAGGATAAGTTTCTAAAGCTACATTTCTTGACCCCAATAAGGTTTCTAAAACGATTTTAAGTGCATCGTGTGAAAAATCAATAAAATAAACATTAGCACAGATAAATGTCAAGTACTTAAGAAACTATGATAGCTTGAGGCTTTTGTACTTTCTTTATCTAATTCTATTGAGTATTTAGAGGTTTCCAAGTTCCCTCAACCCTTCAATAGCTATGCTCACATACTTGAAATCTAAATTTATTGACATTTAAAAACTTAATTTGAGTTATGATTTTAGAGTCTATGCTACTCATCTAGAGGATTAATTACAGGAAAGATGCAATGGGACTTTTTGAAGAATTCATAAGCTTAATTGACAAAATCAACAAAAGGTAACAAAAAATCATAAAAGTTTATAGATATTAAGTAATTTAACCCTTATAAAATTTTTAGTGATCAAAATGGCTGACCGGTAATTACCATGTTCTAATTCAGCATTTCATTAATCAACATTTATTGTATAACTTGTTGAGTTTATGCCGGTTATCAGAAACAAATCACAACAGCTAACATCTGACAAATTTTCTTACAGTGATGATCTTAGAAAGAAGTTACTTGTAAGTATAATTATTATGTGAACTTGTAAGAATCAAATTTATGTATATAAAGTCGTCAATTTAAGAAAATAAATGTCCTGAAATGTATTTTTTTGGATCAATTGTTTTGTACTTGCAATGATATCAAAATAAATATTTTTTTCTAAATTCATGTGATTAGATTATCCAATGATCGGTTTTCTCCTCTGCTTAAATTCATGTGATTAGGCTATACAATAATTATTCTTTGTTTATGAAACTTGCTAGTTCATCTTTTCTTTTCCTTTCTCCTCACCTATAATTGAGCCTGCAATGCTAATAAAGGATAATGTGCGCTTCATTTAGTTCACTTTGCATTTCAATTGCAGATATTGCACTTTCAAATAAGATTGTTGTGTATGATCTTGATAATCAAACTATTGGATGGACTGACTACAATTGTAAGTGTACTTTACCATTTCCGTTTTGTAGACATTTTTTGTTCAAATAGTGGATTATTTTTTACACACAATGTTGTATTAGTCTTCTACCTTCTTTCTAGATAGATAGGTTAACTAGCTTCTGGTCAGAATTTCTTTCTTTTTTTATTTTATTTTTTATTTTTTTAAATGCTTTTTTTTCTTTAGCATCTTCCTCTTTTTCTTACTTGAATGGTAGCAACTCTTTTATGTGTCATGTTGCAGCAGAGGTTTGACTTCTAGAGAGATTTTTTGTGTGTGTGTGTGTCAAATTTGAGCCGTAAGATCTTCCTATGACGATGGGAGATGCACTAGCTGGAACAGTGTCCATAGCTACTAATGCTAGCTATATTCCCCTAGGAGGCAATTAATTTCTTTTTCACGAAAACATACTGCTTTCTATTCTATCTTTAAATGTTTATACTAGAGTCCATGCGTCCACTTTATCTTTTTCTCTTTCTGATATATACATCAAATTGTAGCAACAATTAATGTTGTTCATAGTCTTCTTCATCTCCTACCTTTTCCTGCCTCTCTAGCTGATTGCATCAAAATAAAATAAGTTGAGTTTTTTGAAAAAAAACTTCCGGGACTAAGACCCTCAGAAGGGCATTGGCCTTTTAGAGGTCCGGAATGTAGTTTTTTCATTTAAATTTGGGCTGTATGTATTTGTTGTGAACGGCGAAAGTTGAAAGATACACTAGATGAAATAATACTCCCATCTAGCGATGGCTATTGTTATTGTTATTGTTATTATTATTATATCTGTTTCGAGTTCCACGAGTTTACTTTTGTTTTGAGAAAATAGTTGGAAGTTGCATGCTTTAAACTATATGAAATTTCTACTCATTTTATTCACGAAATTCAATAATTATAATTACACGAAGAAACTTCATGAACTATTGTATCCTGGGTGATTTCAGGCTCTTCGAGCATCAAAGTGAAAGACGAGCAGTCTGGAAATGTGTTTTCTGTTGGCGCCCATAATCTTTCTGCTGCATCATTTAGCAGCCAAAGTATCGGAAAGATGTTGACATTGTTGTTATTAATGGCTATCTTGTGCACCTCGCTATAATGATTTCGTCACATCTAGCAGAATCTCAGCTCATTCATTGAATTTGTTGTACGATAAATATTTAAAGAAATTCGTGTTCATAGGATTCTTTCGAATATTTTTCTGCCAAGGTCAGAACAAATAGTTACATGTGAAAGCCCCCCAAAGGATTCAAGATTGTTTGATTTCATTGTAGGAAAACTGTATGTTGGAAATATAAACAGCATTGAGATGTAGAACAGAGGATGAGTACTCTTCTCTTTTCATTTTTGATTTAATTATATACATTAAAGTAATGTTGGTGAAATATATCTATACTCATTTTCAGTCATTCCATTATTATTTCCTTCTAAAACATTGTGTGTGTGTGTGTATATATTTTGGACTTGAGGAAACATAGCTGTTTGTGTTATAACCCTAATTTTTGGGCGCCAAATAATACGGAGAAAAATACTCTTTATCTATTTCGAAATATAAATTTAAGTTTGACTTTTCAAATCTTATTAAAATAATTTGTAAATTTAAAATTGATATGATTTATTTAATATTTAAAAATAATAAATCTCAAACTAGTATTACTATTTAGATAGCTTATAAATTTAAAAAATTCTATTGTCTAAAATTAAATTAATTTATATCAATTTTAAATTAAACAAATAAATCATAAATCTAAATTGTTTAATTCTTACCCAAATCCTTGGATGTCATTTTTTGTCTTCAAGTCCTTTTTAGATTTCTCTTGGTGGAGTCGAAATTTATACCTTTATTCTACGATGTCCAGTTATAACTCAACAATCATAATTCAAAATAGTACAATAATCACTAAGGACTTTAAAAATTGACCACATTCTATCATTAAATCATAGACTAACTGCATAAATAACTAATAATAAAATTTAGGGTCCTTTACATAAGTATACAACAAATAGAAAGTAATTACAAAAAAAGTGCATTAACTAAATAATTACAAAAAGAGTGTAATTAAGACTCATATTACAAAAATAGTACAATTCACATTAATAAAGAAACCTAAAATCAAGGATAACTAATAATTCAAATTCAAATCTTGTCTCTAACAACAATTTCAAATCCATATTTCAAAATTCAAATCAAAATGAGAAAATTAAAATTAAAAAATTATGAAGGAGCTAATGTTCATCATCCTCCTCTCTCGCCGCCGCCGCTGCCACCGGAGTTGCTATTCTGAATTTCTTTTGACGATTTGGTTATCCACAAAAATTGAAATGGTTACCTTTATACGAATTTTGACTAGTAACTACATCACATTTAAAATAAAATTGGTAATCAAATAAAACTGAATTGGTTACCTTATCAAATGGTTTGGTAACCAACTATATGAAATTTGGTTACCAACTACATCACATCCAAAATAAATTAGTAACCTAATAAAACTAAATTGGTTACCTTATCGGAAGGTTTAGTAACCAACTGCATAAATTTTGGTTACCATCATCACATTCAAAATATATTAGTAAGCTAATAAAACTGAATTGGTTACCTTATCAAATGATTTGGTAACCAACTACATGAAGTTTAATTACCAACCGCATCACATCCAAAATAAATTAGTAACCTAATAAACCTGAATTGGTTACCTTATCTAAGATTTCACACGGTGAAAATAAAGAATGGACTGGGAGTGGCGATGGGAGGCGAGGGATCGAGGAGAGGGAGGGCGGGAGGAGGAGGGGTGGGGCGTGGGGTGGGGGGAGAGGAGGTGGAGGAGAAAGGGGGGAAGAGGGGAGGCGGAGGAGGGGTACATGGGAGGAAGGGGAGGCGAGGGAGGGAGGTGGTGAGGCAGGGGAAGGAGGAGGGGGGAAGGCAAGGGAGGGGAAGGGGAGGGAGAGGGGAGGGGAGAGGGGAGGGGGAGGGGAAGGAGGAGGAGGGGGCAGGGAGGAGAAAGGGGGGAGAGGAGGGAGGGGTGGGGAGGAGTGGCGGAGGAGGAGGAGGAGGAGGGAAGGAAGGAGGAGGAGGGTGGGGAGGGGTTGGACAGAGGAGGAGGAGGGAGGGAGGAGAAGAAGAAGGGAAACAGAAATGGAGTGGGAGAAAATCGTGGGAGAGATGGAGAGAAAATTGTGGGAGAGATAGTGGAGAAAATCGTGTGCATAATTAAAGGGATTACACTCTTTTTGTAATTAAGTATTGTATTTGCATTAATTATGTAAATATTTAATGAGTGCACTTTTTTTGTATTATTTTATTAAAATGTACTATTATATGTAATTGTTCCTAAAATTTAAACAATATTTTTGACCACATTAGCTGGCTCGCTATACCTTCTACAGCTTGGCCCGCAGCAGTAACTTGACCAACTCCAGGTCCAATAAAAGCAAGCCCTACAGCCAATCCAGCAGCAATAAAATTATTTCAAAAATAAAAATAATTCGATATTTTTTCACCATTTGATTAACATTTAGATTTTTCATCAAAATTTCAATAGATAAAAATTCTTTAATTTTTAATAGTGATTTTTAACATTATAAATATTTTTTGTGATTCTAATTTTTTTTTAAGGTTGATATTAATACCATCAACTATGTATTAACATATTTTGTTCATTACTAATAAAATTATTAAGATCAAATAATTAGTGTATTGAATGGAATTGGAGGAAATGTGTAATGTGACACCCCCAAATTTGGGTACTTCATTCCCACAAGACTTGGTGTTCACTTTCCATACATTCATACTAACTACCCAAATATAATATAATTTAAACCATAAATCCTTCCATTAAAAAGTGTTACATCATTAAATAAAAAAAAATCTCCTAGGTTATGTAACGCCCCCAAAATAGATACACATCACCCATTCTGAGTCGCCAAATACATGGTACAGAAACAAATACAACTTCATTAATACAGTTATCGTGCAAAATACGACAACACATATACTGTGAGTTTAAATACAAATATTGTCTAATAGACAATATTCAAATTCAAAAGGAGTCCTCATTAGAATTATTGATACACTATTTTACAAAAATAGTGAGGACTGCTAAAACAACTTTCTAGAACCATCACTCCATACCCTCCGGCTAGCTTCTGCTATATTCTCACCTCCTGAGAAGAAAAATGGAACAAAAAAGAAAAGGGTGAGCTCAACTAGTCCAGTAAAGAATATTATGACTAAGATAAAGAATAACAAATTATCGTTAGCCTTCAACAAGTCAGATAAAATATAATGGACAACCAGTTTTAGATCAATATTCGCAGGAAAAATAACAATTCATTAGAAGAGTTAAGTAGAAAATAAAATCTACTATCATCTATGAATTTAAAAGTCCATCATCAATATTTTATCCCTGTAACATCAATCAATATACATCTTGCATCAAATATTCATCTTTGCACTACAGACCAAAGATATTCATTTGTATCACTAGTTGGTCATGTTCATCTCAACACCTGTTCATCTTTGCACTACGACCAAATATATTCATCAGGTAATCATTCATCTTTGCACTGTAGTCCAAAGATATACAATTATATCTTCATTTAGGAGTGAGGATGATGAAAAATATTTTAAAGAAACGAATCCAGGGAGATAAATGGACAAAGATTAGGGATTCGTACTTTAGATAATCCAAGTTCAAAAATGCTCCATAATAAATCATAGTGGAGTAAAATTCAAGAATGAAGATCAAAACATAGATACAATCAAAGATAATAACCATAATAGACATCTTGGACAAAGAAGAGAAAATTTTATTTTTCTATGAATAGTGTCGTAAACGTGAATAGTAACTCCGACTCAAAAACGTAGAAATTCCACAATAATATTCATATCAATATTTCGGCATAATGATATTGAAGAAAATAATATCATTTACGAAGAAAATAACATCCCTTACCTCAAAAGAACAAAGATTTCTTACCGAAATATCTGATGTAATGTCAAGGAAACTTGCAGACCAATAAAGAACTCTCAAAGTATTTAAATACTCACAAAATACGCTCGATAATATATAGAAAAAGAGAAAACTTGTTTCTGGTGTGATTTTCAATTCTAACTAAACACCCTATTTATAGGAAAAATGCTAGAACGCCAAAACAGACTAAAATAATAAAATAATATTAATTTTTTTTTCTTTTCTACGCACACCTTTGAACACAATTATCAGCCCACCACATTTGAAAAATTAATTCAGCACATTTTATCAACAAACAACAAAAGTGGGTCCCACCCATAATTTTAATAAAAATATTTATTTCCGAAACTTCAATAATTCATAATAAATATCCCTTTTATCAGAAAAATACGGATTTTATGTCTATTCCATAGAAAATTAAATTTTCTACAACTTTGTAGATTTAAGTTTTTCCAAATTTCAAATAAAAAATGCCCGAAATTCACATACGGACGATTTTTTAATACCTCAATCCCGACAAAAAACTGATAAAATACCTCAGCATTAATTCCTTCATTTATATTCACACAAAATAAATATTTTCCTACCAATCCACATAAAATAAATATTTCTTTATCATATAAATCAATAATTAATTATTCACAAATAATATTACAGAATCACAATTATGACAACCAGGACGTTCCCAAGAAAGATGGGGCTTTCCGATAAGGATTTCTCCTTATTGGAGCGCAATTAGGTGACCAAACCCTTTCCTAGATAGAACTTCCTTAGACATTGCCAATAATGCTATCTAATAATATTATTCAAATACTATGAATTATTGATCCGAAAATGGAAATATCAATGAAGTGATAATTATCAAACAACAATAATATAAAATATCAAAGTAGCAATTATTGAATCAATAAAATAAAATATTGAACAAAGAAATACTATAACAATTATTGAGTAAAGGCCTTCTTACGTAAGAATCAATAATTCAAAATATCAGTATAATACCGTGTACTCAGCGTGCAACCCACGCCAGACATCGTATTTTAACCACAGGGTATTTCAACAGTGTTAAAGGTAACAATTACGTTGTTATTTATAAAAACTCAAACTTGTTATTTTCTTCATCCGACCGTTTTCCGTTATAGATCTACAAAATGGTCATAACCATCGCATTTAATATTCCCCGACAGCAAGAATATTCCACGATTAAATGAATATTCCCCGACAACAATGAATATTTTATAACCACTTGCTTATTTTGCAAAATTTGCACATTTCACCTATAACCAAAGTATTATAATCAATTATCCCCTTATTATTCACAATAATAATTAGATGAAATTTAATTTTATTTATAAAAAGTTGGGGTCTTACAACCTCCCCTCCTTATGAAACTTCGTCCTCGAAATTGATGTACGTATCTGGTGTTTCGAAAAGGTGAGGATACCTCGTTTTTATTTCCTATTCTAACTCCCAGGTCATTTCCTCAATAGCATGGTTCATCCAGAAAACTTTAACTTGCGGTATAATCTTGGTGCGTAGGACATGCTCTTTCCTATCCAAGATCTTAACAGGTACCTCCTCGTACGTTAAACTTCGGCTATCTCGTCTGGTTCTAACTCAATAATGTGGTTCGGGTCTTTCACATATTTACGAAGCATAGATATGTGAAAAATATTATAAACACGAGACATGCTTGGAGGTAATGCGAGCCTATAGGCCACATTTCCTATTCGGTCAAGAATCTCAAATGGACCAACAAATCTTGGATTGAGCTCTCCTCTCTTCCCAAATCTTGTAAATTCCTTCCATGGAGCAATACGTAACAATACATGATCCTCAATATTAAATTCCACGTCATTTCGATGAAGATCCGCATAACTCTTTTGTCGATCCTGTGCCATTTGTATACGTTGTCGAATCGTTTGGATCTTTTCTATAGTTATGCGTACCAATTTTGGTCCCAACAGCGTTGCTTCACTCACCTCATCCCAGCATACTGGAGAACGACATTTTCTTCCATACTACGCCTCGAATGGAGCCATGCCTATACTTGCTTGATAACTGTTGTTGTAGGAGAATTCCACCACTGGCAAGTACTTATCCCAACTTCCTTTGAAATCTAGGACACAGAGTCTTAATAGATCTTTAAGAGTTTATAGTCCTTTCTGATTGCCCGTCCGTTTGAGGATGGTATGCTGAACTGAATCGTAAATCCGTGCCCATAGCTTTCTGCAAGCTAACCCAAAATCGTGAACTGAATCTTGGGTCACGATCCAAAACTATGAATACTGGTATGCCATGAAATCTCACAATCTCATTTACGTACATACGAGCAAGACGTTCAAGGGAATAAGTCTCACGTATAGGCAAGAAATGTGTAGACTTTGTTAATCTATCAACAATGACCCAAATCGCATCTATGCCTTGAGAAACCTTGGGAAGACCCGTAACGAAATCCATGGTAATGTGTTCCCACTTCCATTTCGGAATTTCAAGTGATTGAAATGGACCCTTTGGCACTTGATGCTCCGCCTTTACACGTTGACAAGTTAAACACATCAAGATAAACTCCGCGATCTCTCTCTTCATATTATTCCACCAAAATGTATGTCGAAGATCATGATATATTTTGGTACTACCAGGATGGATTGAAAACGGTGTGTTGTGTGCCTCCATCATGATTCTATGTTTCAAGTCAGAATCGTTATGAACGCAAAGTCTGGAGTTGACTCGAAGTATTACTTCTTCATCGATTCTTACTTCTGGAATAACACCTTCTTGAACTTTCTTCTTCATACGCATCAGCTTTATGTCCGTAGCTTGAGCAACTTTAACTTTATAGATTAAAGTCGATTCTACTCGTATGTTTGATATCATCACGTGGGTACTTGGAGCCTTTACCTCTATCTCCATCCTTTGCAAGTCATACAAAATGGGCCTTTGTGTTAACAACATTGCACTCGTACCCGCATATGATCTTCTACTCAATGTGTCAGCTACCACGTTTGCTTTTTCAAGATGATATTGGATGGTATGGTCGTAATCTTTCAACAACTCGAGCCAACGTCTTTGCTGCATGTTGAGTTCCTTTTGGGTGAAGAAATATTTGAGGCTTTTGTGATCCGTATAAATCTCCACTTTCTCTCTATACAGGTAGTGTCTCTAGATCTTTAATGCGAAAACGACTGCTGTCAACTCTAGATCATGAGTAGGATAATTCCTCACATATTCTTTGAGTTATCGCGAGGCATAGGCTATGACTTTCCCATGTTGCATGAGAACACATCCTAACCCTTTGCCTGAAGCATCGTTGTAGATAACAAATCCATCTGAACCAGATAGTATTGTCAGAACAGGAGCCGAAATGAGTCTCCTCTTGAGCTCTTGGAAACTCTTCTCGCATTCCTCGCTCCATACGAATTTTGAATCTTTCCGAGTCAGTTGAGTTAACAGAGTAGCGATTCTAGAAAATCCTTCCACGAATCTCCGATAATAACCACGGGCAAGCCGTAAAGCTACGTGACTTTGTCAACGACTTTCGGTTGCTCCCAACTTGTATAGCTTCAATCTTCGTCGAGTCAACAGATACTCCATGTTTTGACACCACGTGCCCAAGGAATGATACTTCCTTAAGCCAGAACTCGCATTTCTTCAGCTTGGCATATAGCTTATTATCACGAAGCCTTTGAAGGACCAGCTTCAAATAGCACTCATGATCTTCACGGCTTTTGGAATAGATGAGGATGACATCAATAAAGACGACAACCAACTGATCCAAATATTCTTAGAACACACGGTTAATCATATCCATGAAAGCAACAGGAGCATTAGTCAATCCAAAAGACATGACTAAGAATTTATAATGCCCGTACCGAGTTTTGAAGGCAGTCTTTGGAATATCCTCAGTTTTAATCTTCAGCTGATGATATCCAGAACGAAGATCAATCTTTAAAAAGAATTGTGCTCCTTGCAACTAGTCGAACAGGTCATCAATGCGAGGTAGCAGATACCTATTCTTGATGGTGACATGGTTTAATTCCCGGTAGTCAATACAAAGTCGCATACTCCCATCTTTCTTCTTTACGAATAAAATAGGAGCACCCCAAGGAGATGTACTAGGACAAATGAAACCGATGTCTAACAACTCCTGTAGTTGGACCTTTAACTCCTGAAGTTCAATAGGAGCCATTCGATATGGGGTTTTAAAATGGGCTTTGTACTGTGTTCAAGGTCAATAAAGAATTCAACTTCACGCTCTGGGTAGACCACGGAAGTTCTTCAGGAAATACTTCAGGAAATTCACTAACAACAGAAATATTATTCAAATCTGACGTATTTTTGTTCAAGTCCGTGACATGGGCTAAGAAAGCTTGACATCCGTTTTTCAATAAATAAATAGCTTTATGGCTTGATATGACAGTGATTGACTTTAGTGGTTTGGTTGCTTGAATTCTCATATCAGGTTGGTTAGGAATATGAAAACTAACAACCTTACGAAAACAATCAATTTTGGCATGATGAATAGTTAACCAATCAATCCCTAAAATCAAATCAAATGCAAGTATTTTCAAAGAAATAAGATCGACAGGTAATGTGATGGTACCAACTTGGATCAAGCAGGATTAATAAACAGTAGATGTAATGAAAGTTTCTCCTAACGGAGTCTCAACAGATAAGTCAAAGTCTAATTTCTCCGGAGTCAAGTTCAAACGTTGAGCACAAGCAGGAGAGATAAAAGAATGGGTAGAACCGGTATCTAATAAGGTATAAACTTCACCCGTGATCACCTTGTTCGGGTTCTTCGCGTTTTGGCCTGTCACGACAAACGCCCTTCCAGGAACCACCAACTTTGACTTGTCCGGGACAGCCTTTGGAGTCACCATCCCCGTTGAACTTGGTTTCTCAATAAGACAATCTCTAGCTATATGACCTTCATTTCCACAATTATAACACACCTTGGATTGTTGTGGGCAGTTTGGGCTGATGTGTCCTTCTTTCCCGCATTTATAATAAACGACCGGTGATCGATCTCCTCCCCTAGAAATAGTTGATGTTTGTGCTGACGACTTTTCGTTATCATTGTTGTACCTTCCATTTTTTAAATCTCTCCCCGACTCGCTTCTTCTACCATCATGGCCACAATTACCACCACAGTGGTTACCGCTTTTGTCCGAATATTTTCATCCCCGCTGGTTGTCATTGCTCCATTGACTACTACCACCGGTATGACCCTGGTTGTGGCCCCTCGGTTGAACATACTCATTATCTCGCTCTAATAATTGATGTAAGACCCCTACTTATTATAAATAAAATCGAATTTCCTCTAATTATTATTGTGAATAATAAGGTGTTAATTTGATATAATGCTTTGGTTATGGGTGAAATGTGCAAATTTTGCAAAATAAGCAAGTGGTTATAAAATATTCATTGTTGTCGGGGAATATTCGTTTGGTCATGGAATATTCTTTCTGTCGGGGAATATTCGTACGACGGCGCAACTATTTGTGGGCCCCATAATGGATAACGTTCGTATGAAGAAAACGACAAATTTGAGTTTTTACAAATAACGGCGTAGTTGTTACCATTAACACTGTTGGAATACCCTTGGTTAAAATACAATGTACGCGTGGTTGCACAAAGAAAGCACACCTGGTTTTGGCACGATATTTTTTGAATTATTGATTCTTACGTAAGAAGGCACTACTCAATAATTGTTACAGTAATTACTATTCAATATTTTATTTTATTGATTCAATAATTACCACGTTGATAGTTTATATTATTGTTGTTTCAATTGTCAATCGCACAAGATTTTCCCATTATCAGATCAATAATTCATATTATTTGAATAATATTATTAGATAACATTATTGTCAATGTCTAGAAAGTTCTGTCAAGGAGAGGTTTGGTCACCTAATTGCTCGCCAATAAGGAGAAATCCTTATTGGAAAGCCCCCTCTTTCCTGAGAACGGCTTGGTTGTCATAATTGTGATTCTGTAATATTATTTGTGAATAATTAATTATTGATTTATATGATAAGGAAATATTTATTTTATGTGGATATAATTGATGGATATATTTATTTTATGTGGATATAATTGAAGGAATTAATGTTGAGGTGTTTTATCAGTATTTTGTCAGATTGCAGATATTAAAAGATCAAATCGGTGTTCTTAAACCTATATTCGTGAGTTATAATTTTTAATTTGACCGTTGGATCGTTGTGATTTTTGAATATATTATACATATATAAGTTGAGTATATGTCCACAAATTTTGAACCGTTAAAAATGAGCGTATGATTTGTTATTAATTTTAAGAGGTGACTGGTTCAGAAATTGTTGAAGTTTCAGAATTTATCATTTTGGTGGAAAATTCTAGAATTGGTGGGCTCCACTTTTGGTTGGTGAGAAATATGTTCAAATTGAATTTCAAATATGGTGGGTGGCAATAGTAGCACGTAAAGCCATCAGGTAGCTGGTCAAGTATGCTTCGGCATGCTAACATTTTCCTATAAATAGAGGGCTAAGTTAGAATTGAAAATCACACCAGAAACAAGTTTTCTCTCTTTCTCTCTCTATATTATCGATCGTATTCTTGTGAGTATTTTGATACTTTGAGTGTTTTTATACGGTGCAAGTTCCTTCAGTACTATATCCAGTATTCCAGTCAGAAGTACTGTCTTTTTGAGGTAAGGGATGTTATTTTCTTCCTAATGATGTTATTCTTTCAATATCATTATACCGAAATATTGGTATAGATTTTATTGTGGAATTTCTACCTTTTTGTGTCGGGGTTACTATTCACGTATACAACACTATTCACAAATACGGTACTATTCATCGAAAAATGAAATTTTCTCCTTTTTGTCCAAGATGTCAATTATAGTTACTATCTTTGATTATATCCATGTTTTGATCTTTATTTTTGAATTCTGCTTCAAAATTGGTTATTATGGAGTATTATTGAACTTGGATAAACTGTAATACGAATCCCTAATATTTGTTCTTTTATCTCACTGGATTCATTTTCTTTAATATATTTTTCATCATCCTCAGTCCTAAATGATGATATTACTGAATATCTTTGGCTTATAGTGCAAAGATGAATGATTAACTGATGAATATCTTTGGCCTGTAGTGCAAAGATGAATGATTACCTAATGAATATCTTTGGCCCGTAGTGCAAAGATGAACAGGTGTTGAGATAAACATGATCAATTGGTGATACAAATGAATATCTTTGGCCTGTAGTGCAAAGATGAATATTTGATTAAAGATGTATATTGATTGTTGTTACAGGGATAAAATATTGATGATGGACTTTTAAATCTTAGAAGATAGTAGAACTCATTTTCTACTTGACTCTTCTAATGGATTGTTGTTTTCGCTGCAGTTGTTGATCTAAAACTTGTTGTCTATTATATTTTATCAAATTTTTCCCTATTGAAGACTAATGATAATTTGTTGTATATTATCTTAGTCATAATATTCTTTACTGGGCTAGTTGAGCTCACCCTTTTCCTTTTTATTCCATTTTTCCTCTCACGAGGTGAGAACATATCAGGATCTGGTCGGGGTATGGAGTGATGGTTCTAGAAAGATGTTTTAACAGTCCTCACTATTTCTATAAAATAGTGTTTGAATAATTGTAATGAGGACTTATTTGAGTGTGGATATTGTCTAGAAGATAATATTTGTATTTAAACTCACAGTATGTGTTGTCGTATTTTTCACGACAATTATATTATTGAAGTTGTAGTTTGCTTTTTGTACCATGTATTTGGCGATTCAGAATGGGTGTTGTATACCTATTTTGGGGGCGTCAGAGTTGGTATCAAAGCTTAGGGATATGGTCTCTCATGAGATCGGGAATAGAACTAGGAGTGGAGAGATGAGTAAATCCTTCGCCAAAGGTGTCCTATCTAAGCTTATTTGTTGGCTCATTCATAATATAGGATATTATGTGATATGTTAATTTGTTTAATTAACCTCTTGCTTTATGGCGTATTTAAGAATGGGCTCACGAGAACGTTAACAATGGAGTGTATGAGACTGTGGAACAACCTTTAGTCACAAACCAGGAGAACGTATAATAGGAAGGCAATATTCCTCCTGTAAATAACACTAGCAAGTAAACAATGAATGATGGAATATTTAGGAGCTTTTTGCAGTTCATGCAAAATCAGACGAGGGAGATTCGTGTATAAAATACGGGTGGAAGTGATAGCGACGCGCGATCTGTCACAACCAAGCAGTTCAAGGAGTTGGGACCACCAGAATTTATTGGAAAGCCGGATCCGATCAAGGCGAAAACATGGGTCAAGCAAATTACCAAGATATTCGATGTCTTGGGATGCACGGAGGAACAGAAGGTTCCATTCGCCACCTTTATGTTCCGCGGTGAGGTAGACTTTTGGTGGGAGTCTGTGAAGTGTACCCAGCCTGCCGCACTCAACATGTCTTGGGAAACATTTCAGAAACTATTCAATGACAAGTACTTTTCTGAAAGTATTCGTCATATGAAGGAGGTAGAGATTATCAGACTGGAACAAAACAACATGACGGTGTCTTAGTACGAGGCGAAGCTCGCTGAGTTATCCAGGTATGCACCTCATTTGGTAGAGAATGAAGAACGAATGACAAGGATGTTTCTGAGAGGTCTAAAACCCGATATTCGTCAATACCTTATCTCTTATAAATTTTCTCTGTATTCAGATGTTGTCAACATGGCTCAATTATTAGAGCGAGATAGTGAGTATGTTCTGTTAGTTTCTAGTTGGCACAATAGTTATGTAGAAAGGGGGGTTGAATAGATATTTAAAAAATCTTTTCGTTTTAAACTTGTTCTTTTATGATGATTAAAACTTAGTGGAAATGATGTTTGTTTTAATCTTTTTTACAAAGAAGTGGAGTTATGAGAGTGAGATAGTTATAGCAGTTATGACAGATATAGCAGTTATGGTTATGAATGTAAAAGACACAGTCATTTTAAGTGGTTCAGAGCACTTAAAGCTCCTAGTCCACTCTTCTACTCAACGAGTAGGATATCCACTAAGGATGTCTTTTACAACTTCTGAATCACACAGATTCCTTCTGCACCAAAGCCAGCTCAGAACTTCTTAGTTCACTCTTGAACTCTTCAAGTCCAAAGCAGACTTGCCTCTCTTGCAGTTCACTTAGAACTCGTCAAGTCCAGCAGACTTGGTACTCTTCTTCAGTTGATTGATAGATGTTGAGTTCTTGATGGTTGCTACTCAGTTGTTGTTTAAGCACTTGTTCGAAAGAACTGAATAGTTGAGCAAGCTTTGCTAATTCTCAGATCGTAGAGTTGAGCTTGAGAGTTGTTCACGTTGTTTTTTCAATGCTTGCTTGTCTTCTCTCTCATCTGCTTGATTTGCATATATGTGATCTTGAAAACTATCCGTTGAATCCATCCTTTGAGGCATTAAATGCATTTGACTTTTCTGATTTCTGATGGAGACATTTCTGCACATCTTTTGAACTGCATTCTGGCCCACTGACACTCCAGACTTCTTTCTCACCTAACACCTGAAAAGGTGTTTCCCCTTTACCAATGGTACTTTCCTTAGCTTCTTCAATACGCTTCTTTGTTGCATACTAAGGATATTTTTTATGTCTTTGGGACTGGTGAGTACTACAGCGTTTAGAATCCATTCCTCTTTTGTTGGAACCTATCTCCACACAAATTATGAGGCTCGACATTTTCTGACACAAGACAGATGATACTCTACGATTCAGATCATGGTGACTTGTCACCTTGGTGCCTGGTCTGATGCTATCAGCCGAGAGCACTACGATTTCTCTAAAGTCCTTGTACACTACGATCTTTGCTTGCTTGAGTTGTAAACTCTACGTTTCTGAGAGCACTCTACGATTGTTGACTTGTAAACTCTCCGTTTCCTTCAGCATACAACGATCGTTGAGTTGGCTCGGCAAACGTTGGGACCACTCTACGATTTCTGAAGAGGCCCTTCAAGGCAGGCATACTACGATCTTTGAAGCTCTACGTTTCTGCCTTGACTTCTGCAATGTAGATAAGATTTATACACTCCGACTTCTTCAAAGACTATCTATTACATCTCAAGATCAACCTAACAGCTTTGATCTTTCTATCTATACATTCTTAAGAAGAATGATAC
Source organism: Panax quinquefolius (assembly GCA_020205615.1). Classification (NCBI taxonomy): domain Eukaryota; kingdom Viridiplantae; phylum Streptophyta; class Magnoliopsida; order Apiales; family Araliaceae; genus Panax; species Panax quinquefolius. The sequence goes on along the minus strand of JAINUW010000027.1, from coordinate 178,469 downwards.
ACATTAAGAGCTTAGATCAACCTAACAAATTTGATCTTATCACTAAGTCCTTGTACATATCTTACTTGAAGGACTTTACAAATAATCATGAGCATATACATTAAAATATCAAATCATAATATACATTCTCCCAACAATCTCCCCCTATTTGATGTTGACATAACCAAGGAGATTTGTTGTCATGATTATTAATGTTTATATGCATTTGCAAGAAATTTAAACATGACTTAGTATTTCAGTGAGCAGCTGAAATTTCTAGAGAATAAGCGTGAATTTATTGATGTTCACAAAATATTGCAGTTTAGCTTTACATCAATAAGAATTTAATGTTTCAACTTATCTCTATTTCTTTGACCTTTTCCTTGGAGGATTGGTATACTCCTCAGCCCTTCTTTTCCTGCTAGCTTCATCTCTTCTGGCTAACTCTTCCAGCTCACTCGGACTTACTATCGGGTTGTGATCATGCCTATTCATGAATGTTGGATCTCTAATTAGCATTCTTAGGCCTGTGGTGGTCATATTTGGTGAGCTGATAGTTGGCCCTTGATTTCTTAAAGGCCGAGCCATCAAGACTTCCTGCTAATCAGATCGTTGAGTCTGATTGCTTGATCGTGCAGTCTATTGGTGGAACTGTCTTGCAGGAGGGCTTTGTGAAAATTGTCCTCTTCCCCTTTCTCGGTTTCCTTGACCTCCTCTGCCTCCTCTTCCCCTTTCTTGGTTTCTTTGACCTCCTCTACCTCTGCCCTGATCTCCCTGTGCTCCTTGAACTCCTTTCCTTTTATTCTCCCCCTTTATTTCAGCATCAATGGTTCGAATGTCTACAGAAAGTCGATTCACTCTATAGACAAGCTCGTTCAGTTGGCTTTGTGTCTTAGCAATGTCCTCTTGACTTTCCTTGATCTGTTTTTCAGATCTAGCTTCTTTGTTTCGGAGGGCAGTGAGAACAATGTCATTCTGTAGTTCCTGATTGACATAAGATTTCTGGAATTCTTGGACTAAGGCTTTCAAGTTTATGATGTTCTCCAGCATGAGTTTATTTTGGACTTCTTGATTTCTCTGCAATTCAAGAACAGCCTCTCTTTGCTTGTTGGCTATCTAGAAATGAATCTCATCTCTGTCCTTCATGCTTTGAAGAATTTCTTGGATGATTTCCCTCAACTTTTTGTAAGCTCAAAGATTTAGAGTGCCGTGGATATTATTTGGCAGTGATCATTTGATTCAAATTTTGAGATGAATGAGGTCTGAGTGAGTGTCCAGGCTTTCTTCAATGTTCTTGACCATGTTCTTGGACACTTCGTTCAAGTCATCTTTTGTGGGCAGATTTGGAAGAGTATCATTGGTTTGAGGATTGTTGAATGGAGGAGATCTTTTCTGGGATTGATCTTGCAAGGAGTAGAGAGCAAGATCAAGACTAAAATAATCATTGGAGGAGGAGGATGGTATGTCTGATGGAGGGGCCTGAGTTTCTATGTTTGGAATATATGGCTCTACGATTTCTATTTGGGACTCTACAATGGGACTAGGGTCAGGGATCGTAGAGTTGATGGTTTGTGGGAGCAAAATAAAGTTGACTACATTTGGTTCCTCAGTTACAGAATTTTGCGACTCTGCAACTGGAAATTGATTTAGTGGCTGAAGGATCACTTCCAACCATCGTGGGAATTCATAAAAATAGCTAAATGAGGATGATGGTAAGTGATTAACTCTGAAGAGGTTTGGGATAGATAGTACCTCAAGTTTATCCTTTGACGAAGAGTTGTTGGTAAGCAATTTCTTGGCAAAATTGAAACTCCCTGGAAATCCATGAGCCAATACTGAGATGAATGGATACTCTTTGAAGCTCCAGAACATGTGATCCCAACAGTTTAGGATTTAGGCTTGATGATATGGCATCATGGGTAGGTATGAGAACATCTGATTGTAGAGATAGATTCTATACTCATCTCTGCCCACACTAGTGATCTGAAGGTCATCATCATCTTCTTCATCTTCTCTGTCTTCGTTGGAGGACTCCATTATCTTAATGGGCTCTTGATGATCTGGCACTGGTTCTTCTTCATTTATGGCAGGGACCTCTCCTTCTGTCATGGAGATATCCTGAGGCTCCCCCTCAACTTGATCATTTTCTTGAGTTTCGGGCATCTCCCCCTCAGCTGGTGTATTCTCTATCATGAGAATTTCAGGGATCTCCCCCTCAGCTTGAGCACTGTCCTCTTGACTTGCTCTAGATAGTTCCTTCTTGGCAACCATACTCTCTGCTTCCTTCTTGAGCACTTTTTCATTTTCAAGAATGTACTTCTTAACCAGCTTTCTCCTAGATTTGCTAGGCTTAGCCACAACTTCAGGACTTTCTTGATTCTCAGTTTTATCCTGTTCAACAGACACTATGCTTGAAGCAGCTACTTCATTGTCTGCCATGCTTGGTCTGGTCTCTACGAACAGTAGAGACTTTACTATTGAGGTGACTGATGGCTTTTTGGACTTATGACCAACTTTGTTCTTCTTCAGGATCTGAGATATGGTAGCCTGATCCTCATCTGCTTCATCTTGTTGCTGCTTTCTTCTTAGCATCCTCAGAGTCTCTATATTAGAGGACTCTAAAGGTATATCAATGGTAGATCCTTGAGGTTCTTCTACCAGTCTGGCCTTCAGCTTCCTCTTGCCCTTGCTCTTTCTGGTAAGGACAGAGGGTTCTGCTTTGTTGATTTCTTCTTCTTCTTCGATCTCCCTGACCACAGACATGTTTCCTGGAAGGCCTGAGCCCTTCAGATCCCCAATTTTTCCACTAGATTCGGTCATCATTCGAACATACTCAGCTAGGTTTCTCTTACAATTTTCAAACAATTTCTGAGTTTTTCGTCTTTTTGGGTTGATAGTTTCTCCTTCTTCATCCCCAATTTCGTCACCAGGGCTGATTGTAGAATGATACTTATGAATAGCCCGTATAGCATCTTCTGAGGGCTTTTTGACTTCATTGAGTTGACGAGCCATTTACCAATCCAATCGAGCAATAGGGCTCCATAGTTGAGTTGTATTCCAAAACTCATGGCAGTCATGAGCCTAAGTTGAACTTTATTCACAGAGTCGTGACCTGAGCTCTTGCAGCATATACATTTCCCAACTATATCGGCTAAAAAATCATACCTCTGAGGGAACTCCTTCTTCTTGTACCCTTTCACAGAGGGGAGTTTCTTGTGATGCATTCTTCTGAGTCCCTCTTAGAAGTCTACGCTATCTAAGAATGGATGCCCTTCATTTTTGAGACCTAGGGCGAGGTTGATGTCTTCGGCCTTCAGTCTGATTACCACATCCCTTACTCTCGTAGTGATGATGTTGTCTTGAAATGCTCCATTTCTGTAGAACTCTTTCACTAACATGGGATAAATTAAAGTATATGTGCTTAAGGCCTCTTTGAGACCTGCCTTCTTCAGTAAGGCCAGAGTCTTGTGGAACTTGGGTTGAGCTGTTTTGAACTCATCAAAATAGAGTCTGTAGCCTGAGATAACACTGGATGCCGCCATTGATTTTGTTGTTGGAAGAGAGATATGACTGAGCTTTGTTCTGATTTAGGGCTTCTGTTTTGAGAGAGATGATCTTTTGAACTTCTGATTTCAAAAATACGATTTCATTTTGTACTTGTAACTTCCCTCTCTCCTTTTTGCTTAGTGGGACAGGTGTCGACTTTTACTTGGCTCTACGATTTTGACTAATAAGGATTGTACTGATTTGCCCTTGGCTCCTACAGAGCTGAGGTGTCCTTAGGGAGGACTACGATCGTTGAGGTAGTTTAGTGATCGTTGAGTGCTTTACATTTGTCGAGTCTGATCTACGATCGTCGAGTTTGTCCAGCGTTCGTCGTGTCTGAGCTACGATCGTCGAGTCTGTCCAGCGTTCGTTGTGTCTGAGCTACGATTGTCGAGTCTGTCTGGATCCTTGTGATGAGTTTTTGATAAATCATTCTTTTAAGGTAACTCAGGAAGGGCCAACCTCTTGTAGTGAGTCAAGGGTTAGGTTTATTCCTGAGGCACTTATCAGAGGAATTGCTTTGTTTTGAAGTTTATCATCACAGGGTGCAATCTTGCTTTGTTGATGAGGCTTTTGTCATCGTTGAGTCTGCACTACGATGGTTGAGTCTTTACTACGATCGTTGAGGTAGTTATCTTTTTCGCTCTACAATCGTGGACTTCCCTTGATCATGTCTATGATTTTGATCTTAGCCTTTTGTATTTGTATGGTTAGCACATATCTAGAGCATATATTTTAAGGTTGTAGATTTAGCATGCCTAGCTCACTTATTAACTTATTAAATCTGGATTCATCTAGAGGCTTTGTAAAAACATCAGCAAGTTGATTTTCAGTAGGGATATATTGTAAGGATATAGTTCCATTTTGCACATGATCCCTAATGAAGTGATACCTTATTTCTATATGCTTAGTCCTAGAATGCATAACAGGATTATGAGTTATTGTTATGGCACTTATGTTATCAAAGTGAATGGGAATAGATTTGAAATCAAACCCATAGTCAGCTAGCTGATTTCTCATCCATAGATCTCGAAAGCAACAACTTACCAAAGAAGAATGTATTCAAACTTTCCGCAGTTGAAGTAGATACTGAGTTTTGCTTTTTGCTAAACGAGGACACAAGTCTGTTTTCTAGCAATTGACAGGTCCCACTGGTACTATTTCTATCTATTTTGCATCCTGCAAAATCAGCATCTGTGAATCTTGTTAGTTCAAATGAGGATTCCTTGGGGTACCAAAGCCCCAAGTAAGGTGTACCCTTGAGATACCTGAAGATCCTCGTTACAGCTGACAAATGTGACTCTTTAGGGTTAGCCTAAAATCTAGCACATATGCATGTTGCAAACATTATGTCTGGTCTACTGGCAGTTAGATATAAAAGAGAGCCTATCATACCTCTGTATTGAGTTATATCAATACTTTTACCCTTTTCATCTTTGTCAAGCTTGGTTGCAGGAGCAATTGGTGTTTTCATGGGAGGCTAATTCCATGCCATACTTCTTGAGTAAGTCTTTGATGTACTTGGCTTGGTTTATGAAAATTCCTTCATCGATGCGCTTTACTTGCGCATCCAAGGAAGAAATTCACTCACCCATCATGCTCATTTCAAACTTTCTCTCAGATCACCGAGAGAATCTCTTACATAACTTTTCGCCAAGAGAACCAAAAATAATATCATCAACATATATTTGAACTAATAAGACTTTGTCTTTATGCTTTCTAAGAAACAGTGTGGTATCTACTCTACCTCTAGTGAACCCATTTTCAATTAAGAAGTTAGTTAGTGTTTCATACCATGCTTTAAGTGCTTGTTTAAGACCATATAAGGCTTTGTCTAATCTATAAACATAATTGGAAAGAGATGGATTGATGAAACATGGAGGTTACTCTACATAGACTTCTTCTTGGAGTTCTCCATTTAGGAATGCACTTTTGACATCCATCTGAAAGACTTTGAACTTCATGTGAGCAGCAAAGACAAGAAAGATTTTGATGGCTTCTAATCTTACAACAGGTGCAAATGTCTCATCGTAGTCAATGCCTTCTTCTTGAGAGTAACCCTTTGCCACTAGTCTTGCCTTGTTCCTGGTAATAACTCCATCTTCATCAATTTTGTTTCTGAAGACCCACTTGGTTCCAATGACAGGATGACTCTTTGGTCTTGGTACCAATCTCCATACTTTACTTCGTTCAAATTGGTTGAGTTCTTCCTGCATAACTTCTATCCAACTGGAGTCTTCCATAGCTTCCTCTATATTCTTTGGTTCTGTTTGTGATAGGAAGCTTAGATAAAAGCATTCATTTTGAGTAGCAGCTCTTGTTTTGACTCTAGCACTCGGATCTCCAATGATTAGATCCTGAGTGTGATCTCTGGCCCATATGTTACCGGTTGGGACATCTTTCCTTATGCCTTCTTGTCTTAAGTCTTCAAGATCTATTTCTTCTTCTTGGTGTGGAGGTTCATTATCTTACATAGACCTCTCTACGATCTCATTTTGTTGCTCAACGATTTCACTATCTGGCACTACGATCGTAGTGTTGGGCTCGACAATTTCATTCGTAGTGTCTGCACTATCGGTCATAGTGTCTTGAAGCACCGTGTTGTCTGAGTCTGTTTCATCGAAGATGATATGAATTAAGACTTCAACACTCAGTGTCTTTTTGTTGAACACTCTGTAAGCCTTACTATCCGTGGCATATCCAAGAAAGATTCCTTCGTCTGACTTGGGCTGAAATTTTGTCAGGTACTGCTTTCCATTGTTGAGAATGTAGAATGCACAACCAAAAACATAAAAGTAGCTGACACTTGGCTTTCTTCCTTTCCATAGTTCGTAGGGCGTCTTCTTTATCGTAGAGTGTATCAGTGATCTGTTCTGCGTGTAGCATGTAGTGTTGACAGCTTCTGCCCAGAAGTATTCAGGCAGATGAGCTGCTGCAAGTAGAGTTCTTCCATCCTCTATCAAGGTTCTTCTTTCTTTCTTTCAAATTTACTCCATTTTGTTGAGGAGTTCGTGGAGTGAGAAGTTATGATCGATCCCATTATCATTCATCGTGCGAATCGGTCCATTTCTAAGAAGTCGAACTCTCTGCCATGATAACTCCTTATGGCCTTGATTTTCTATCCTTTTTCGTTCATCACCAGTCTGAACATCTTGATTAATTAGGAGTTCGTTTGATCCTTTGAAGTTAGAAAGAATACCCATGTGAATCTGGTGTAGTCGTCGACTATAACTAGAGAGTATCTTTTTCCTCCAAGACTAGTTGTTGGAATTGGCCCAAATAGATCCATGTGAAGCAACTGCAGGGGCTTGTCGATAGAGTTGGCAGTTTTGCTTTTGAATGAGCTTCTGGCTTGCTTTCCAAGCTGACAGGCATTGCATGGCCTTTCTTTTACAAAGTTGAACTTAGGTAGGGTAGCTACGAGATCTTTTGATGCCAGTTTGGACATGCTTTTAAAGTTTAAGTGAGATAACCATCTATACCATAGACAGCTCATTTCTTCAGATGCTTTTGCCAGAAAACATATTGTCTCATCTGACCTTAGTTGACCAAGATCCACTGTGTAGACATTTCCTTCTCTTGTCCCGGTTAGCTTTACAACAGATGTCTTCAAATCTTTGACTTGACATTGGTTGTTGAGGAATGTCACTTGATGACCCTTGTCGCAGAGTTGGCTGATGCTTAGAAGGTTGTATTGGAGACCTTACATATATGCTACTTTGCTGAAAGATACTGCACCATTGCCAGTAGAGCCATATCCTCTTGTCTTGCCCTAGCCGTTGTCTCCAAAGATGACTAAGGGGCCCTCCTTCTCTATGTAGTTAAATAGAAGGGCTTTGTTCCCGGTCATGTGCCTTGAGCATCCACTGTCCAGATACCATGTAGTGATCGTGGAGCTCTTTTCCTGTCAAAACATTGAACCTTCATTTTGGTACCCATATTTGCATGGGTCCTTCTTTGTTAGTGCCTTTGGGGACCCAAATCTGTTTAATCTTGGGTCTTAAATGCATGGAACTATAATAGCACTTGGCAACCTTGTGACCATATTTATTGCATATAAAACATCTAGTATGGTGCATGCCTGTGTGTGTATGAGGATTCATCCTCCATTTGGACTTGTGTGGTTCTTTGGTTGTCCTTCTATTAACCTGATTCTCATTTTTCCACGTGTCCCTGGATTTCATAGATAGTGATGAGTGTGCTTTACCTCTACTGTACCTTCCCGATTGATTCGTAGAGTTGGTCTTGCTTGACTCTACGATTCTTCGAGGTTGGTGAGTAGAGGCTAGGTTACTCTTCTCTTTTCTGAATCCTAGGCCAGCGTGAGATCCTTTACTCCTTTGAGTATGAATGGAGACAGTAGAACAAGGTTGAACTTGTTCTTCCTTCTGTGAGGATTTCACAAAGGTAATGCTTCTACTGAAACTTGAGGCATTACTAGTGCTGGTTTCCTTTATCTTTTCCACACATGACTCTGAGATGGATTACCCAAAGCCTAATCATGTTCTATCGAATGTACTTCTCTGACTAGAGAGCATTGAGTCCATGGATGATGAGGATTTATTCTATGCAGAGATAGTCTTTTTTAGTTTCTCAATTTTGGAGGTTAGATCAGACTCCCTTTGTTCATTGAGTGTGTTTGTTTGTTTTAAGATCTCATTCTCAGCCTCAAGCTTGGAGAAGAGGTTAGTACTTAGAAGGGCTGTTTCAAGCTCTTCTTGAACTTTCTTCTTCTCCTCTTGAAGAAGTGAATGATCCTTAGACAAAACTCTGAACCACTTCATGTATTGATGTAGATCAGTGGTTATGCCATGCGGTCTGCGCTTCTTAAATCATTTATGTCTACATCAGGTGAGTTGAAGTCAAATACCTCATCGTGACTTACATCATGAATGTTGAGGTTTTGTTTGTCCTTTGCATGTTTGGCCATTAAGCGTAGATTAGCCATTTGTGGTTCTTCATCATCTCCGGAGTCAGGATTAGAGTCATTGTCTGAATCGCTCCATGATCCTCCAACTACCAGGCCTTTGTCTCTCTTCTGAGGCCTTTTGTTTCCTTTGTATTCCTTCTTTGCATGTTGTTTCTTCTTTAGTTCTTCTCTTAGAGGTTTGTTGCAGTTGGCAATGAAGTGGCCAGGCTTCTTGCAGTTGTAGCATAGATCATTTATTTGCTCTCAGGCTGTAAGTAGTTCTTGACCTTCTTTGTCTTGCTGGTTTTGCCTTGACGCATGAACCTTCTCAGTCTTTTTACCAGCATAGCAAGGTCTTCATCATCGTCTTCATCATAATCAGAGTCAATCTCAGTGTTGACTTGTGATGCACTTTCGGTTACCTTTAGAGCAACACCCTTATCCTTCCTTCTTCCTTCTTCCTTCTGATAGGGTTTCAGCTTGTTGAGTCAGCTCCAGTTCGTATGTTAGGAGATTGCCATATAGTTGTTGAACTGTCATCTCGTGAAGATTCTTTGACTCTCTTATCGCAGTGGTTTTGGCATCCCACTTGCTTCTGGTAGGGGCTCTCATGAACTTTATGATCGAGATCTTTGTTAGATAGATCTTCCCATATGCTCGTAGAGAGTTGAAAGCGTAATGTTGAATCTCTCATCATAGGTGGCAGTCACGTTTTCTCCTTGAACATGAACAAACATCTCATACTGCTGTGTCAGGAGAGATTGTTTGTTTTCTCTGACTTCTTCAGTTCCTTCGTGCATGATCAACAATGTTTCCTAAACCTCCTTGGCTATTTTACTGTTGACAACGTTTTCGAGCAGATCGTCTTCTAAGGATTGGAACAGGATGTTCTTGGCCTTTTTGTCAAGTTGGATAACTCTCTTCTCGTTGTCTATCCACTCTTCTTTAACCTTGATTTGTATTCTGTTTGGATCGTCAGTGCTTGGTGCAAGCTTCGTTTGAATATAGGGCCCATTTTGAACGGTCTCAAATAGATCTTCATCTATTGAGTCCATGTATGCTTGCATCCTGACTTTCCAGTTTGCAAATTTATCCTTGTTGCACATTGGTGGCTTGTGCCTCCTCCAGTTCTAGATTCGCTTGGTACGTGTGCCATTGGATCTACTAAAGCTTGTAAGCTGTGAAATAGAACCTGCTCTGATACCAATTGTTAGTTCCTAGTTGGCACAATAGTTATCTAGAAGGGGGGGTTGAATAGATATTTAAAAAATCTTTTCATTTTAAACTTGTTCTTTGATGATAATTAAAACTTAGCAGAAATGATGTTTGTTTTAATCTTCTTTGCAAAGCAAAGGAGTTATGAGAGTGAGACAGTTATAGCTGTTTTGGCAGATATAGCAGTTATGGTTATGAATGTAAAAGACACAGTCGTTTTAAGTGGTTCAGGGCACTTAAAGCTCCTAGTCCACTCTTCTACTCAACGAGTAGGATATCCACTAAGGATGTCTTTTACAACTTCTGAATCACACAGATTCCTTCTAGACCAGCAATCTAGGAACTTCTTAGTTCACTCTTGAACTCTTCAAGTCCATCAGACTTGGCTCTCTTGTAGTTCACTTAGAACTCTTCAAGTCTAGCAGACTTGGTACTCTTCTTCAGTTGATTGGTAGATGTTGAGTTCTTGATGGTTGCTACTCAGTTGCTGTTTAAGAACTTGTTCAAAAGAACTGAATAGCTGAGCAAGCTTTGCTAATTCTCAGATCGTAGAGTTGAGCTTGAGAGTTGTTCACGTTGTTTTTTCAATGCTTGTTTGTCTTCTCTCTCATCTACTTGATTTGCATATATGTGATCTTGAAAACTATCCGTTAGATCCATCCGTTGAGGCATTAAATGCATTTGACTTTTCTAATTTCTGATGAAAACATTTATGCACATCTTCTGAACTGCATTCTGGCCCACTGACACTGCAGACTGCTTTCTCACCTAACACCTGAAAAGGTGTTTTCCCCCTTACCAATGGTACTTTCCTTAACTTCTTTAATACGCTTCTTTGTTGCATACTAAGGATATTTCTTATGTCTTTGGGACTGGTGAGTACTGTAGCGTTTAGAATCCATTCCTCTTTTGTTGGAACCTATCTCCACACAAATTATGAGGCTCGACGTTTTCTGACACAAGACAAATGATACTCTATGATTCAGATCATGGTGACTTGTCGCCTTGGTGCCTGGTCTGATGCTATCACCCGAGAGCACTACGATTTCTCTGAAGTCCTTGCACACTACGATCTTTGCTTGCTTAAGTTATAAACTATACGTTTCCGAGAGCACTCTACGATCGTTGACTTGTAAGCTCTACGTTTCCTTCAGCATACTACGATCGTTGAGTTGGCTCAGCAAACATTGGGACCACTCTACGATTTCCGAAGAGGCCCTTCAAGGCAGACACACTACGATCTTTGAAGCTCTACGTTTCTGCCTTGACTTCTGTAATGTAGATAAGATTTATACACTCTGATTTCTTCAAAGACTATTTATTACATCTCAAGATCAACCTAACAGCTTTGATATTTCTATCTATACATTCTTAAGAAGAATGATACACGTTAAGAGCTTAGATCAACCTAACAAATTTGATCTTATCACTAAGTCCTTGTACATATCTTACTTGAAGGACTTTACAAATAATCATGAGCATATACATTAAAACATCAAATCATAATATGCATTCTCCCAACATGTTCAACCGAGGGACCACAACCAGGGTCATACCCATGATGCCGATCATCGAGCGATGATAACCAAATAGAGGAGGGAAAATCTGAACAAAGCGGTAACCACTCGGGTGGTCATTGTAGCCCGTGATAATAGAAGAGGTGAGTCAAGTGGAAATTTTAAAAGAGGAGATTCAACAATGACGGGGAAGACATCAAAGACCAACACCAACAACAAATTCTAGGGAGGAGAATCGACCACCGGTAATAAATAAATGCTTGAAATGAGGGACATATCACCAAATGTCCTGACAATCCAAGGTATGTTATAAGCGTGGAAAGGAGGGCCATATAGCTCGAGACTGCTCAGTAGCAAAACCAAGTTCAAAGAGGATGGTAACTCCAAAGGTCATCCGGATAAGTCGAAATCGGCCGGTTCTTGGAAGAGCGTTTGTCGTGGTATCGCCAAAACGCGAGAAACCCAAACGAGGTGATCACGGGTAAGCTAATCTTGAATTCTTGCGAAGTTTATACCTTACTAGAATCTGGTTCTACCCATTCTTTTATCTCTCCGCTGCAAGGTGCTCAACGTTTAAACTTGACTCGGAGAAATTAGACTTTGATTTATCAGTGGAGACTCCGTTAGGAGAAACTTTCGTTACGTCCACTGTTTAAAAATCTTGCTTAATCCAAGTTGGCACTATCACATTACCTGTTGATCTTATCTCTTTAAAGATACTTGCTTTTGATGTGATTTTAGGAATTGATTGGTTAACCACTCATCATGCCAAAATTGATTTTTTTCGTAAGGTTGTTAGTTTTCATATTCCTAACCAACCTGTTATGCGAATTCAAGCAACTAAACCACTAAAATCAGTCACTGTCATATCAAGCCATAAAGTTCGTTTATTGAAAAACGGATGTCAAGCTTTCTTAGCCCATATTATGTTTTTGAACAAAGACAAGTCAGATTTGAATAATATTTCTGTTGTTAGTGAATTTCCTGATGTATTTCCTGAAGAACTTTCCGGTCTACCCCCAGAACGTGATGTTGAATTCTTTATTGACCTTGAACCGGGTACAAAACCAATTTCTAAAACCCTATATCGAATGACTCCTATTGAACTTCAGGAGTTAAAAGTCCAACTACAGGAATTGTTAGACATCGGTTTCATTCGTCCTAGTACATCTCCTTGGGGTGCTCTGTTTTTATTAAGTAAAAGAAAGAAAGACGGGAGTATGCGACTTTTGTATTGACTACTGGAATTGAACCATGTCACCATCAAGAATAGGTATCCGCTACCTCGCATTGATGACTTGTTCGACCCGGTTTCAAGGAGCACAATTCTTTTCAAAGATCGACCTTCGCTTACGGATATCATCACCAAGAAGATTAAAACTGAGGATATTCCAAAGACTGCCTTCAGAACTCAGTAAGGGCATTATGAATTCTTAGTCATGTCTTTTGGATTGACTAATGCTCCTTCTTCTTTCATGGATATGATGAACCGTGTATTCAAGGAATATTTGGATTAGTTCGTTGTTGTCTTTATTGATGACATCCTTATCTACTCCAAAAGCCGTGAAGATCATGAGCACCATTTGAAGCTGATACTTGAAAGGCTTCGTGAAAACAAGCTATATGACTAGCTGAAGAAATGCGAGTTCTGGCTTGAGGAAGTAGCATTCGTTGGGCACGTGATGTCAAAACATGGAGTATCTGTTGACCCGACGAAGATTGAAGCAATTCAAAGTTGGGAGTAACCGAAGTCGGTGACCGAAGTGCGTAGCTTTCTGGGCTTAGCTAGTTATTATCGGAGATTCATGGAAGGATTTTCTCGAATCACTACTCCGTTAACTCATTTGACTCAAAAGGATACAAAATATGTATGGAGCGAGGAATGCGAGAAGAGTTTCTAAGAGCTCAAGAGGAGACTCATTTCGGCACTTGTTCTGGAAATACCATCTGCTTCGGATGGATTTGTTATATACAGCGATGCTTCAGGCAAAGGGTTAGGATGTGTTCTCATGCAACATGGGAAAGTCATAGCCTATGCCTCACGACAACTCAAAGAATATTAGAGGAATTATCTTACTCATGATCTAGAGTTGGAAGCAGTCGTTTTCGCTTTGAAAATCTGGAGACACTACCTATATGGGGAGAAAGTGGAGATCTATACGGATGATAAAAGCCTTAAATACTTCTTCACCCTAAAAGGAACTCAACATGTGGAAACGACCTTGGCTCGAGCTGTTGAAAGATTATGATCATACCATTCAATACCATCAAGGAAAAGCAAACGTAGTAGCTGACGTATTGAGTAGAAGATCGTATGCGGGTACGAGTGCGATGTTGTTAACACAAAAACCCATTTTGTACGATTTACAAAGAATGGAGATTGAGTTAAAGACTCCAGGGACCCACGTGATGATGACGAATATACGAGTAGAATCGACTTTAATCGATAAAGTTAAAGCTGCTCAAGCTACGGACCTGGAGCTGATGCGTATGAAGAAGAAAGTGCAACAAGGTACTATTCCAGAAGCAAGAATCGATGAAGAAGGAATACTTCGATTCAACTCCAGACTTTGTGTTCCTAACAATTCTAACTTGAAGCATAGAATTATGATGGAGGCACACAACACACCATTTGCAATCCATCATGGGAGTACCAAAATGTATTATGATGTTCGACACACATTTTGGTGGAACAATATGAAGAGAGAGATCGCGGAGTTTACCTCGAGGTGTTTAACCTGTAAACGTGTAAAGGCGGATCATCAAGTGCAAAAGGGTCCATTGCAACCACTTGAGATTCCAAAATGGAAGTGGGAACACATTACCATGGATTTCGTTACAGGTCTTCCCAAAGTTTCTTAAGGCATAGATGCGATTTGGGTTATTGTTGATAGATTAACCAAGTGTCGTTCTCCAGTATGCTGGGACGAGGTGGGAGAAGCAATGTTGTTGGGACCAGAATTGGTAGGCATAACTACAGAGATGATCCAAATGATCCGACAATGTATACAAACGGCATAGGATCGACAAAAGAGTTATGCGGATCTTCATCGAAAAGACGTGGAATTTAATATTGGGGATCATGTATTGTTACGTGTTGCACCATAGAAGGGAGTTGCAAGATTTGGGAAGAGAGGAAAGCTCAATCCACGATTTGTTGGTCCATTTGAGATTCTTGACCGAATAGGAAATGTGGCCTATAGACTCGCATTACCTCCAAGCATGTCTCATGTTCATAATGTTTTTCACATATCTATGTTTTGTAAATATATGAAAGACCCAAACCACATTATTGAGTTAGAACCGGACGAGATAGCCGAAGATTTAACATACGAGGAGGTACCTGTTAAGATCTTGGATAGGAAAGAGCATGTCCTACGCACGAAGGTTATACCACAAGTTAAGGTTTTGTGGAGGAACCATGCAATTGAAGAAATGACCTGGGAGTTGGAATCAGAAATGAAAGCGAGGTATCCTCAACTTTTCAAAACACCAGGTACGTACGTCAATTTCGAGGATGAAATTTCATAAGGAGGGGAGGTTGTAAGACCCCAACTTATTATAAATAAAATCGAATTTCCTCTAATTATTATTATGAATATTAAGGTGTTAATTTGATATAATGCTTTGGTTATGGGTGAAATGTGCAAATTTTTCAAAATAAGCAAGTGGTTATAAAATATTCATTGTTGTCGGGGAATATTCGTTTGGTCGTGGAATATTCTTTTTGTCGGGGAATATTCGTACGACGGCGTAGCCATTTGTGGGCTCTATAATGGATAACGATCGGATGAAGAAAACGACAAATTTGAGTTTTTACAAATAACGGCGTAGTTGTTACCGTTAACACTGTTGGAATACCCGGTGGTTAAAATACTGATGTCTGGCGTGGTTGTTCGCAAAGTAGCACATACGATTTTTTTTGCACAATATTTTTGAATTATTAATTCTTACGTAAGAAGGCACTACTCAATAATTGTTACAGTAATTACTGTTTAATATTTTATTTTATTGATTCAATAATTGCCACATTGATAGTTTATATTATTGTTGTTTCAATAATTGTCACTGCACATTATTTCCCATTATCATATCAATAATTCATATTATTTGAATAATATTATTAGATAGTATTTTTGGCAATGTCTAGAAAGTTCTGTCAAGGAGAGGTTTGGTCACCTAATTGCGCGCCAGTAAGGAGAAATCCTTATTGGAAAGCCCCATCTTCCTTGAGAACGGCCTGGTTGTCATAATTGTGATTCTGTAATATTATTTGTGAATAATTAATTATTGATTTATATGATAAGAAAATATTTATTTTATGTGGATATAATTGATGGATATGTTTATTTTATGTGGATATAATTGAAAGAATTAATGTTGAGGTGTTTTATCAGTATTTTATCGGATTGGAGGTATTAAAAGATCAAATCGGTGTTCTTAAAGCTCTATTGCGTGAGTTATAATTTTTAATCTGGCCGTTGGATCGTTGTGATTTTTGAATATGTTATACATATATAAGTTAAGTATATGTCCACAAATTTTGAACCTTTAAAAATGAGCGTATGATTTGTTATTAATTTTAAGAGGTGACTGGTTCAGAAATTGTTGAAGTTTTGAAATTTATCGTTTTGGTGGAAAATTCTAGAATTCGTGGGCCCCACTTTTGGTTGGTGGGAAATGTGTTCAAATTGAATTTCAAATGTGGTGGGTGGCAATAGTAGCAAGTAAGGCCATCAGGTAGCAGGGTAAGTCTGCTTTGGCGTGCTAACATTTTCCTATAAATAGAGGGCTAAGTTAGAATTGAAAATCACACCAGAAACAAGTTTTCTCTCTTTCTCTCTCTATATTATCGAGCATATTCTTGTGAGTATTTTGATACTTTGAGTGCTGCTATACGATGCAAGTTCCTTCAGCACTATATCCAGTATTCCAGTCAGAAGTTCTGTCTTTTTTAGGTAGGGGATGTTATTTTCTTCCTAATGATGTTATTCTTTCAATATCATTATACCGAAATATTGGTATGGATTTTATTATGGAATTTTTACCTTTTTGTGTCGGGGTTACTATTCACGTATACGACACTATTCACGAATACGACACTATTCACCGAAAAATGAAATTTTCTCCTTTTTGTCCAAGATGTCTATTATGGTTACTATCTTTGATTGTATCCATGTTTTGATAATTATTTTTGAATTCTGCTTCAAAATTGGTTATTATGAGTATTATTGAACTTGGATAAACTGTAATACGAATCCCTAATATTTGTTCTTTTATCTCACTGGATTCATTTTCTTTAATATATTTTTCATCATCCTCAGTCCTAAATGATGATATTACTGAATATCTTTGGCTTGTAGTGCAAAGATGAATGATTAACTGATGAATATCTTTGGCCTGTAGTGCAAAGATGAATGATTACCTAATGAATATCTTTGGCCCGTAGTGCAAAGATGAACAGGTGTTGAGATGAACATGACCAACTGGTGATACAAATGAATATCTTTGGCTTGTAGTGCAAAGATGAATATTTGATTAAAGATGTATATTGATTGTTGTTACAGGGATAAAATATTGATGATGGACTTTTAAATCTTAGAAGATAGTAGAACTCATTCTCTACTTGACTCTTCTAATGGATTGTTGTTTCTGCTATAGTTGTTGATCTAAAACTTGTTGTCTATTATATTTTATCAGATTTTTTCCTATTAAAGACTGATGATAATTTGTTGTATATTATCTTAGTCATAATATTCTTTACTGGGCTAGTTGAGCTCACCCTTTTCCTTTTTGTCCCATTTTTCTTCTAAGCAGGTGAGAACATAGCAGGATCTAGTCGGGGTATGGAGTGATGGTTCTAGAAAGATGTTTTAGCAGTCCTCACTATTTCTGTAAAATAGTGTTTGAATAATTGTAATGAGGACTTATTTGAGTGTGAATATTGTCTAGAAGACAATATTTGTATTTAAACTCACAGTATGTGTTGTCGTATTTTGCACGATAATTGTATTATTGAAGTTATAGTTTGCTTTCTGTACCATGTATTTGGCGACTCAGAATGGGTGTTGTATACCTATTTTGGGGGTGTCACAATTGAGCAATGTTTACAACATCTGAATATAAATATAATTTATGAGAGATAAGATATTGCCGAATCTCGGGTTTTAGACCTCTCAGAAACATCTGCGTCATTCGTTCCTCATTCTCTACTAAATGAGGTGCAAACCTGGATAACTCTGCGAACTTCGCCTCATACTGGGACACCGTAATGTTATTGTGTTCCAGTCTAATAAACTCTACCTCCTTCATATGACGAATACTTTCAGGAAAGTATTAGTCATTAAACAGTTTCTGAAACATTTCCCAAGACATATTGAGTGCGGCAGGCTGGGTATGCTTCACAGATTCCCACCAGTAATCTGCCACTCCACGGAATATAAAGGTGACGAATGGAACCTTTTGTTCCTCCGTGCATCCCAAGACATCAAATATCTTGGTAATTTACTTAACCCACGTTTCCGCCTTGAGCGGATCCGGCTTTCCCAAAAATTCTGGTGGTCCCAACTCTTTGAACTGCTTGGTTGTGATAAGCCGCGTATTGCTATCATTTCCACCCGTATTTTGTACACGAGTCTTCCTCGTCTGATTTTGCATGAACTGCAAAAAGCTTCTAAACATCCCATCATTCATCATTTGTTCGGTAGTGTTGTTTACAGGAGGAATATTGCCTTCCTGTTGCACGTTCCCCTGGGTGGTGATTAAAGGTGTCTACGCGGTCTCATTCACTCTATTATTAATATTTCCAACTGCCATTCTCAAATACTGCCAGAAAACAAGGGTTAATTAATAAATTAACATATCACATACTAACCATATGCTCCAACTGACCAACCAAATAAGCTTAGGTAGGACACACTAGCGAAGGATTACTCGTCTCTCCCCTCCTAGTTCTATTCCCCAATCTCCGCCAGAAACCATATCCCTAAGCTCTGATACGAACTATGACGCCCCCAAAATAGGTATACATCACCCATTCTGAGTCTCCAAATACATGGTACAGAAACAAATACAACTTCATTAAAATAATTGTCGTGCAAAATACGACAACACATATATTGTGAGTTTAAATACAAATATTGTCTAATAGATATTATTCAAACTCAAAAGGAGTCCTCATTACTATTATTGATACACTATTTTCCAAAAATAGATAAGACTACTAAAATAACTTTCTAGAACCATCACTCCATACCCCGGCTAGTTCCTGCTATATTTTCACCTTCTGAGAAGAAAAATAGAATAAAAAGGAAAAGGGTGAGCTCAACTAGCCCAGTAAAGAATATTATGACTAAGATAAAGAACAACAAATTATCGCTAGCCTTCAACAAATCAAATAAAATATAATGGACAACCAGTTTTAGATCAATATTCGCAGCGA
The DNA here is from genome assembly GCA_020205615.1 of Panax quinquefolius. NCBI lineage: Eukaryota > Viridiplantae > Streptophyta > Magnoliopsida > Apiales > Araliaceae > Panax > Panax quinquefolius. Next base: position 159,862 of record JAINUW010000027.1, on the reverse strand, counting down.
AAATAACAATTCATTAGAAGAGTTAAGTAGAGAATGAAATCTACTATCATCTATGAATTTAAAAGTTCATCATCAATATTTTATCCCTGTAACATCAATCAATATAAATCTTGCTTCAAATATTAATCTTTGCACTACAGGCCAAAGATATTCATTTGTATCACCAGTTGGTCATGTTCATCTCAACACTTGTTCATCTTTGCACTACAGCCAAAAATATTTATCAGGTAATCATTCATCTTTGCACTACAGGCCAAAGATATATAGTTATATCATAATTTAGGATTGAGGATGATGAATAATATTTTAAAGAAACGAATCCAGGGAGATAAAAGGACAAAGATTAGTAACCATAATAGACATCTTGGACAAAGAAGAGAATTTTTTTTTTTTTTGTGAATAGTGCCGTATACGTGAATAATATCCCCAACTCAAAAGCGTAGAAATTCAATAATAAAATTCATATCAATATTTCAGCATAATGATATTGAAGAAATTAATATCATTTACGAAGAAAATAACATCCCTTACCTCAAAAGAACAATACTTACATTTGGAATATCGGATGTAATCTTTGAAACTTTACCTTTGAATAAAGAACTCTCAAAGTATCTAAATACTCACAAAATACGCTCGATAATATATAGAAAGAGAGAAAATTTATTTCTGGTGTGATTTACAATTCTAACTAAGCACCCTATTTATAGGAAAATGCTAGAATGCCAAAGCAGACTAAAGTAATAAAATAATATTTTTTTTCTCTTCTACGCACACCTTTGAACACAATTATCAGCCCACCACATTTGAAAAAGTAATTCAGCATATTTTATCAACAAAGGACAAAAGTGGGTCCCACCCATAATTTTAATAAAAATATTTATTTTCAAAACTTCAATAATTCATAATAAATAGCTCTTTTATCAAATAAATACGAATTTTATGTCCATTCCATAGAAAATTAAATTTTCTACAACTTTATAGATTTAAGTTTTTCCAAATTCCAAACGAAAAATGCCCGAAATCCACATACGAACGATTTTTTTAATACCTCCATTCCGACAAAATACTGACAAAACATCTCAGCATTAATTCCTTCATTTATATTCACACAAAATAAATATTTCCCTACCAATCCACATAAAATAAATATTTTCTTATCATATAAATCAATAATTAATTATTCACAAATAATATTACAGAATCACAATTATGACAACCAGGTCGTTCTCAGGAAAGAAAGGACTTTCTGATAAGGATTTCTCCTTATTGGCATGCAATTAGGTGACCAAACCCCTTTCCAAGATAGAACTTCCTTAGACATTACCAATAATGCTATCTAATAATATTATTCAAATAATATGTATTATTGATCTGATAATGGGAAATACTATGAAGTGATAGTTATTGAAACAACAATAACATAAAATATCAACGTAGCAATTATTGAATCAATAAAATAAAATATTGAACAGTAAATATTGTAACAATTATTGAGTAGTGCCTTCTTACGTAAGAATCAATAATTCAAAAATATTGTGCAATACCGTAATATTATCAGTAACCACGCCAGATTCATCGTATTTTAACCACCGGGTATTCCAACAAAGTTAATAATAATAATTACTACCATTATTTATAAAAACTCAAACTTGTCATTTTTTTCATCCGATCGTTTTCCGTTATGGGGCCCACAAATGGTTTTACGCCATCGCATTTAATATTCCCCGAACGACAAAAAAAATATTCCACGACCAAACGAATATTCCCCAACAACAATGAATATTTTATAACCACTTGCTTATTTTGCAAAATTTGCACATTTCACCCATAACCAAAGTTTTATATAAAATTATCACCTTATTATTCACAATAATAATTAGAGGTAATTTGATTTTATTTTAAAAAGTTGGGGTCTTACAGGTTCTCAACCTTAGCAACAATAATTATATTTATGCAAGAGTGAGCAAAACAAATGCTCACTAGATATAGCAATGAACAATGATAGAATAATAGCCATCAATGAATAAGGTCATCAGAACCGAATAATACTCTGTCAATGATAACCAAAACTGGAATCAAAATATAAAATATATCTGCGAGAGGCACATGCTCGCACTTGAAATCATGACGTGGGACTAAGTATTATGTACAAAGTTAGGCGATCTTGTTGTAGAATTACGATTCTAAAGCGACGAACGCAGGCAATCAATTTCACACATCTAATTCATATAAATTTCACATAATCATTACCCATAATATATATATATATATATATATATATATATATATATATATATCTTGATTTAGAACAATTAACAACAACTACAATCCAATTAAGTATTTTAATTTCTATATTTTTGCCAAAACTCCATTTTTGACATCCTTGACCAAATTAACATTGTGATCACAATTCTAAACCAATTTAACTCATTCAAACTACGTTCTCTTCGTTTCTTATCGAATTAACATATTCAAGACTCAATTTACAGATTAGTTTAAAAACCAAGTATCAATTTTGAACTCCAACAAGCCATATTCATACACACATGCACTATAATCAATTTTTCTTATTTTTGAATGTAAAGAAAGTAATTGGTACACTAAATCCTTATCTAGATGCTAGTTCTAATATCACAAATACATATAAATACAACAATTCAGTTTATAACAACAATTCACCCAACATTAATTCACAGAAAACATAAGACTCATGAATAAAAAATATTCATATATATAATATTAAGGCTTTGAAAATATACCTTCAATTGCTTGGATAATCCTTGCTAACCACAGAGAATTGTTTTAGAATCACAGGACTCTCTCTAAAATTCTCACAAACTTCTCTCTGCTAACTTTCTCTATTTTCTTTTCTCTGTATTCTTTCTTCTCTTTTCTGCTTAAGCCAAAAACTTTTCACGTAAATAAAATAGACGCTCCTAAAATGTATATAACTGCCGTATAATTATTATTATAATAATTACATATCAGTTATAAAATATTATATATATTATATTGATTTATTTTATTTATTATAATTCAAATTCAAAATTTAAAAGCTATAAGGCTATGTTTGTCAAACACTTTTAAAATTAAAGACTTAATATCTTTAAACCTCGTTTGACAAAAACTAAATTAACTCCTTTAATTTATTTAATAAATCTCATTTATAGTATAGTTTATTGTCACGCTTTTATTACCAAATTAAATTAAAAATATTATAATAATTCATTTAATCTCTATCAACTCTCTAATTTAATTATTAAATTAAATTAGAATATTATATCATAATAATTAATTTCCTTAACTCATTAATTATTTATTTAACAAATAAATAATCAAATCAAATCAAATTAAACAAATATTTATTCTATAATAAACACATCAATTAAAATAATTATATAATTCAATAAATATTTAAAATTATAATTTAAAATTCTGGATTGTTACATCCTTCCCTCCTTACAAGGATTCTATCCCAGAATCACAACTCAAACAAATCATTCGTTACATTTTTCCCTTCTTATAAGGATTCAGTCCCCAGAATCGGAGACACAGATTAAACAAATAATTTAGGATAATCTTTCATCATTTTATCTTTGAGTTCCCACGTAGCTTCTTCAGAAATGTGGTTCCTCCATATCACCTTCATGGAAGGTATTACTTTATTCCTGAGCACTTGTTATTTTTTGTCAACTATCTGGATAGGAACTTCCTCATAAGACAAGTCCTTATCGAACTGTAATGGTTCGTACTTGATCACATGCTTGTAATCGGGTTTATACGGTCGTAACACCGAAACATGAAAAACATTGTGAACGTGTTCCAACGCTGGTGGTAGAGCTACCTCATAAGCCACTTCTCATACTCTTCGCAGCACTTCGAAGGGTCCAATAAACCTCGAGCTTAGTTTTCCCTTTTTACCAAAACGAATTTTCCCCTTCCAAGGAGAAACTTTTAATAACGCGAAATTTCCTACATCGAACTCACGATCTTGTCTGTGTTGATTATCATACTTTTTCTGTCTGTCTTGAGCATCTACCAATCTTGTCCTGATGAGTTTGACAACCTCAGCAGTCTTCTGTACCAGTTCTGGTCCTAATAGTTGACGTTCACCAACTTCATCCCAGCACAATGGAGTTCTGTACTTTTTGACGTACAAAGCTTCGTAAGGCGGCATGCCAATGCTTGCGTGGTAACTATTGTTGTAGGCAAATTTTGCCAATGGTAAATGTTCATCCCAGTCCCCTTTAAAATCCATGATGTATGCTCTAAGCATATCTTCTAACGTCTAGATTGTTCGTTAGCTTTGGCCATCTTTTTGCAGATGGTACGCCGTACTCAATCTCAGTTGTGTTCTCATGCATTCTTGTAGTCTCTTCCAGAAGTTTGACGTGAATCGTGGATCTCTATCTGACACAATTGACACTGGAACTCCATGTCTCGAAATGATCTCTTTAGCGTACAATTTTACCAACTAATCAAGATTGAATCTAATCTTTATTGGCAAAAAGTGTGCTGATTTCGTCAGCTTGTCCACTATCACCCAAATCGCATCGTAACCTCTCTAAGTAGTTGGAAGACTTACCACAAAATCCATTCTGATATGTTCCCACTTCAATTCCGGTATTTCCAACGGTTGAAGTAATCCGCTTGGTCTTTGATGCTCAGCATTGACTCTCTGACATGTTAAGCATTTCGCGACACATACTGCAACATCTCTTTTTATGTTTAGCCACCAAAAATGTCATCGTAAATCTTGATACATCTTTGTACTTCCCAAATGAATCGAGTATCTTGAGTTATGAGCTTCTGTCAAGATTTCGTCTTTAATATCTGGTACTGCTGGAACCCAAATTCTTCCCTCGAATCATAGTAGTCCTTCGGTATCGATCTTGTATTTCACTTCACTACCCTTAACCACTTTCTCTTTGATTTTTCCACATTCTTCATCTTGTAGTTGTGATTTCTTTACCTTGTTCACCAAAGTTGGATTAACTTCTATCTGGAATAGTCGTTCATCGGATTCTTTTGGAAATTTTATTTCCAACTCTAGCTTTGTCATTGCTGAAATAAGCTCCTCCTGGGTGGTTATCAACATCAACTTTTCCTGACCTTTCCTGCTTAAAGCATCTACGACCACATTTGCCTTGCCCGGATGATAAAAGATCTCACAATCATAATCTTTTATTAATTCCATCAATCTCCTTTGACGCATGTTCAGGTCCTTCTAGGTGAAAATATACTTCAGACTCTTATGGTCTGTATATATCTCACATTTCTCTCCATAGAGATAGTGTCTCCATATTTTCAGAGCAAATACCACCGCAACCAACTCTAAATCATGAGTCGGGTATCCTTTCTCATATTCCTTCAGTCGTTGTGATGCATACACAATGACTTTGTCATTATACATATGGACACAACCTAACCCTTTATGTGATGCATCACTATACACCACAAAGTTTCATGTATTATCCGGTAATGACAACACAAATGTAACACTTAACTTCTTTTTCAAGTCTTGAAAACTTTCTTCACACTTCTCCGTCTAAACAAATTTTACAGCTTTCCTTGTCAAATTTGTTAACGGGGTTGGCAATCTTGAAAAAATCCTGAATAAACCGTCTATAATAGCCGGCCAATCCCAAGAAACTCCTCACCTCCGATGGTGTCCTTGGTTGTTCCCAAATGATTCCGGCTTCAACTTTTAATGGATCCACTGAAATCCTGTCTTTGTTAATTACATAACCAAGAAATTGAACCCGTTCTAGTCCGAATTCACACTTAGAGAATTTCGCGTACAACTTTTCCTTTCTTAGTGTCTCCAACGTCAAACGTAAATGTTCCACGTGTTGAGATTTGGAGTACACCAGAATATCATCAATGAATACCACCACAAACTTATCTAAGAATGGTTTAAACACCCTATTCATCAAATCCATGAATGCAGCAGGGGCATTGGTCAAACCAAAAGACATCACCAAAAACTTGTAATGTCCATACCGAGTTCTAAATGCCGTTCTAGGTACATCCTGTCAGGAATAAGCATGTGAATGATATTCCTATTTACATATGATTTGATTATGATATACATATATATGAATGAATATGCAAGTATGCTTGCATTAAGAAAAGCTGTAAAGTCCATTGATAGATAATAGAAACATATGTACAAGGACTTAGAATGAATTGATCAAATGTGTTAGGTTGATCCTATATAAGCAAAACAACTTTGTAAAGTCCTTAAAAAGAAATGATGTACAAGGACTATAAATATAGAAAGATCAAGCTGTTTAAGTGATCTTATGATGTAATAGATAGGCTTGTCGATCGCCGAAAATCGCACGGAGATATCGTGATGCTTGCCAAGAGAGTCGAGGAAAACTCGAGAGCTATCGAGGCGTAATCGTAGTCTGCAAGATAGTAGATCTCGAGTTCAATGAAGCGCCGGGAGAGACGAGGAAGGATCATAGTGTGTCGAGGAGAACTTCCTCAGGGTCGTAGTCTGCTGAGGAAGTCATGTTCAAAATCATAGAGAGAGCCAACATATGAGCCGACCAAGCATCTGCCGAAGCCAAGTCAAGAATCGTAGACTACACTCATAGTCGTAGATTCTACTGATCATATCAGAGGCAGAGATTGTAGTCGAGCAAGATCAGATGAACACAACGAGCACAAAGTCAAAAATCGTAGAGTGTCAAGATCTGATCTCGGAGTCGTGAGTGTCGGCACGGTAAATCGAATAGTAGAGTGTAGGCGAGACTTCAACAGGTGCTCATGAATGCGAGGGAGAATCGTGAGAGCAAATCGATTCTCAACAAATGAGCACTCGAGAATATCCAAAGGAATGAAGCCTCTGGTTGCACTTTGTAAGATACATCCCACCAAGGAAACCGAGATATGCCGAGCGAATGGCATGCAAGCTAACGGAAGATCTAAGCATCAATCCAATCAAGATCCAGTTGAGTTATGAAGCCATTCGAGATGAAGTCTTCCACAAGATGATCATAAGAAGACTTGATGGCGACTAAGAAAAAGTTAGCAAGAAGCGATGGCGTAAAGTAGAGCGAAGAGGCGGCGATCTTGGAAGCAACCAGGATCGTAGTGTTTGCCAAACAAAGAAAGAACTGATGGAGTATATACATAGATACTGGTCAGCCTCTGAAGAACAAGGCTAAAGTGATTAAGCATTGGGTCAGTCCATTGATGATAAGTGAACAGGAGATCACAAGGAGAAAGCGAGCTGGACACGCCACAAATTTGAAGTGTCTTACTATTCAGAAGGGGCTAGAACAAATAAGTCAAGCCATCAGTATCCGAGAGCTGTCGAGGCAAACAGAAGTGTTGAAGCACTGCACAAGAGAAGGAAGAGGTGTTTTACATTGAAGATCTAATCAACACTCTTCAAGATCGTAGGGTTGTCTCTACAAGTCAACAAGACACTACAATCAGGTCTAAGAAGACATGTATCAGAATCGTAGAGTTCGAACATCTGAAGATTAAAGCTTTGGCAACCGTTCAATCTGAAGGTTGATATTCGGACAAGAGCTTATTGAGAGCATCGATGCAAAGGGACAACCTCTGATTGAGAAATCAGAAGGGGGAAATAAAGTCGACGACCTGCCCAAGACATAAAAGTAACATATCTGACGGGGTATGTAAGACCCCAACTTTTATGAATAAAGAATAATTTTCTCAAAATATATTTTTGAATATTATGGTGTGGATTTGATATAATGTTATAGTTGTGGGTAATATTTACAAATTTTGCAAAGTAAGCAAATGGTTATATAATATTCGATTAGTCGGGGAATATTTGTATTAACAGGAATATTAAATGCGACAGACAATCATTAGTGGACCCCATAACGGAAGTATTGTCGTAGTTAGAAAACGCGAATTATCTTTTATAAAATAATCTGAAAGTGTTACCAAGTAAAAGCTGCTGAACTACCCGGTAGTAAAAATACGATGTCTGCGTGATTGCATAGTAGCACATGATATTGATTATTGATGCTTACGTGAAAGTCACTTAGTTATACTCAATTATTGCTACGATGAATTCTTTTGCATCATATCTCTCATATTATTGATTCAATTATTATCACAATTATCATCTACATAATATTTATTATTATTAAATCAATAATTGAGACAAACAAAGTTATTAATATTATTATTTGCAATATTGATGATGTCTAGAAGTTACATCGAGGAGAGGTTTTGTCACCTAATTGCGTCGATAAGGAGAAATCCTTATCGAAAAGCCCCCTCTTTCTTGGGAACGACCTGGTTGTTAAATATTGTGAGTTATAATATTAATGATGAATAAGTTATGTTGATTAAAGATGAAATTGATAGTTCCGTTGTGTTAGGATTATTAGTGTTAGTGGAAATCGATATTTATTTCGATAATAATTGATGTCTGGAGGTTATATTGACCAATCGGGTAATTAATCGGATAAATGAGCAATTAATTGCTATTATTTCACATGTTTAAAACTATTTGTTCACATGTGTGTACTATTGATTCACATTCATGTACTATTAGGGGAGGTGGTGCAAGATTGATAATACTTGCATGACTAAATTAAAAATGGAGGTATAGTTGAAGGTACTATACTGTAATTAGTTTTTTCACATGATTATACTATTGAGTCACATGAATGAACTATTAATTCACATTATTTACTATTAGGGGAGGTGGTGCAAGTTTGAGAATTCTTTCAGGACTAAATTAAAAATGATGAAAAAGAGGAAGGTATTATATTGTAATATTTCGAGCCCCAAAACGTGCAATTATTGAAACTATATTTTCCTGTAAATAGAAGCTCATTCTTTCTTCATTTCTCACCAATTCACAAAAGCTTTAGAGCAATTATTATAGAGAGAAATTATAGAGAGAAAGAAGAAGAGAAGTCTGCTACCTCACTATTTCAGTATCCAGTTTTTCTAAGGTAATGGGTATTATTTCTTTTGTATTCATGAAGAGAGTTATTTTCTTTCAATACTCGTAAGGGTTGTTATTCCATTCTTTATTATTCTGTTGGAACATCCTGTCTGTGCAGATTATGCATGACATGTTTCCATTCTTTATTATTCTGTTGGAATAACATGTCTGTGCGGATTACGCACGCCCGGTGAATTCTTCTGTTATTCCATTCTTTATTATTTTGTTGGAATAACCTGTATGTGCGGATTACGCACGCCTGGTGAATTCTTCTATTATTCCATTCTTTATTATTACATTGGAATAATGCATACTCGTGGATTACCGCATGGCGGCAAAAATCCATTTGCGGTTTCATATATTCTATTATACTCAGTTGATTAAAGTTTTGGCTTCTATACTCCATGAAATTAGTGGAATATCCTTGATATTTGCGCTTCATCAAGTATCTTTTCATAGAAATATTCTATTGGGAGAATGCATATTATGATTTGATGTTTTAATGTATATGCTCATGATTATTTGTAAAGTCCTTCAAGTAATATATGTACAAGGACTTAGTGATAGATCAAATTTGTTAGATTGATCTAAGCTCTTAACATGTATCATTCTGTAATAGAATGTATAGACAGAAAGATCAAAGTTGATAGGTTGATCTTGAGATGTAATAGATAGGCTTCAAAGAAATCGAAGTGTATAAATCTGATCAACATTGCAGAAGTCAAGGTAGAAACGTAGAGCTTCAAAGATCGTAGTGTGCCTGCCTTGAAGGGCCTCTTCAGAAATCGTAGAGTGGTCCCAACGTTTGCCGAGCCAAGTCAACGATCGTAGTGTGCTGTAGGAAACATGGAGTTTACAAGTCTACGATCGTAGTGTGCTCTCAGAGACGTAGAGTTTACAACACAAGCAAGCGAAGATCGTAGTGTGCAAAGACTTAAGAGAAATCGTAGTGCTCTCGGCTGATAGCATCAGACCGGGCATCAAGGCGACAAGTCATCATGATCTGAATCGTAGAGTACCATGATATGTATTGTAGAGTTTCATCTGTCTTGTGTCAGAAAACGTCGAGCCTCATGATTTATGTGGAGATAGGTTCCAACATAAGAGGAATGGATTCTAAATGCTTCAGTACTCACCAGTCCCAAAGTCATAAGAAATATCCTTAGTATGCAACAAAGAAGCGTATTGAAGAAGCTAAGGAAAGTACAATTGGTAAGGGGGGAAACACCTTTTCACGTGTTAGGTGAGAAAGCAGTCTGTAGTGTCAGTGGGCCAGAATGCAGTTCAGAAGATGTGCAAAAATGTCTCCATCAAAGATCAGAAAGGTCAAATGCATTTAATGCTTCAACGGATGGATCCAATGGATAGTTTTCAAGATCACATATATGCAAGTCAAACAGATGAGAGAGAACTAAGCAGGCATTGAACAAACAATGTGAACAACTCTCAAAGCTCAACTCTACGATCTAAGAAATAGCAAATCTTGCTAAGCTACTCAGTTCTTTCGAATAAGTGCTTAAGCAGCAACTGAGTAACAACCATCAAGAACTCAACATCTACCAATCAACTGAAGAAGAGTACCAAGTCTGTTGGACTTAAAGAGTTCTAAGTGAACTGTAAGAGAGCCAAGTCTGCTGGGCTTGAAGAGTTCAAGAGTGAACTAAGAAGTTCCTAGACTGCTGGTCTAGAAGGAATCTATGTGATTCAGAAGTTGTAAAAGACATCCTTAGTGGATTTCCTACTCGTTGAGTAGAAGAGTGGACTAGGAGCTTTAAGTGCTCTGAACCACTTAAAACGACTGTGTCTTTTACGTTCATACTATAACTGCTATATCTGCCATAACTGCTATAACTACCTCACTCTCATAACTCCACTACTTTGCAAAAGAGATTAAAACAAACATAAATTCCGCTAAGTTTTAATCATCATTAACTAACCAGTTTAAAACGAAAAGATTTTTTAAATATCTATTCAACCCCCCCCCCCCTTTAGATAACTATTGTGCCTACTAGGAACTAACAATTGGTATCAAAGCAAGTTCTATTATACACCTTACAAGCTTTAGTAGATCAAATGGCACACGTGCCAAGCGAATCTAGGATCGAGGAGGCGTGAGCCACCAATGTGCAACAAGGATAAATTTGCAAGCCGGAAAGTCGGGATGCAAGCATCACATGGACTCAATAGATGAAGATCTATTTGAGGCCGATTCAAAATGGGCCCTATATTCCAACAAAGCTTGCACCAACCACGGCGATCATCCAAACAGAATACAAATCAAGGTTAAAAAATAGTGGACAGACAACGAGAAGAGAGCTGTCCAACTTGACAAAAAGGCCAAGAACATCCTGTTCCAATCATTAGAAGACGATATGTTTGAAAATGTTGTCAACAAAAAAACAGCTAAGGAGGTTTGGGAAGCACTGCTAATCATGCACGAAGGAACTGAAGAAGTTAGAGAAAACAAACAATCACTCCTGACACAACAATATGAGATGTTTGCTCATGTTCAAGGAGAAAACGTAACTGCCACCTATGAGAGATTCAACGTTCTGCTCAACTCTCTACGAGCATATGGGAAGATCTATCCTAACAAAGATCTGATCATAAAGTTCATGAGAGCCCTACCGAGCAGGTGGGATGCCAAAACCACTGCTATAAATGAGTCAAAGAATCTTACGAGATGACAGTTCAACAGTTATATGACAATCTCCTGACATACGAACTGGAGCTGACTCACCGAGCTGAGACCCTATCAGAAGGAAGAAGGAAGGATAAGGGTGTTACTCTCAAGGAAACTGAAAGTGCATCAAAGGTCAACACTGAGATTGACTCTGATTATGATGAGGACGATGATGAAGACCTTGCTATGCTGGTAAAAAGACTAAGAAGGTTCATGCGTCAAGGCAAAACCAGCAAGCAAAAGAAGGTCAACAATTACAGCAGCCAGGAGCAAATGAATGATCTATGCTACAACTGCAAGAAGCCTGGCCACTTCATTGCCAACTGCAACAAACCTCTCAGAGAAGAACTAAAGAATAAATCACATGCAAAGAAAGAATACAAAGGCAACAAAAGGCCTCAGAAGAGAGACAAAGGCCTAGTAGCTGGAGGATCGTGGAGTGATTCAGATAATGACTCCAATCTTGACTCAAGAGATTATGAAGAACCACAAATGGCTAATCTGTGTCTATTGGCCAAACATGCAAAGGACAAAAAAATCTCAACATTCATGATGTAAGTCTCGATGAGGTATTTGATTTCAACTCACCTGATGTAGACATAAATGTTTTAAGAACTGCATTGCATGGCATAACTACTGATCTACATCAATACATGAACTGGTTCAGAGTTTTGTCTAAGGATCATTCACTTCTTCAAGAGTAAAAGAAGAAAGTTCAAGAAGAGCTTGAAACAGCCCTTCTAAGTACTAACCTTCTCTCCAAGCTTGAGGCTGAGAATGAGATCTTAAAATAGACAAACAAACTCGATGCCTGAAAGAGAGACTAATCTAGCCTCTAAAATTGAGGATCTAGAAAAGACCGCTCTCATATGACAAATCCTCATCATCCATGGACTCCTTGCTCTCTAGTCGAGAAGTACATTCGACGAGCAACGCTTAGGCTTTGGGAATCCATCTCGAGCCATGTGTGGAAAAGACAAAGGAAACTAGCACTAGTAATGCCTCAAGTTTTAGTAGAAGCATTACCTTTGTGAAATCCTCACGAAGGAAGAACCGATTCAACCACCTCTCTCTTGTTTCCATTCACACTCAAAGAAGTAAAGGATCTCATGTCTTTGGCACAGGCTTCATAAAGAGAAGAGTAACCTAACCTCTACTCAAAGACCTCGAAGAATCGTAGAGTCAAGCAAGACTAACTCTGCAAATCAACTAGGAAGGTACAGTAGAGGTTAGGCACACTCATCACTATTTATAAAATCCAAGGACATGTGGAAGAATGAGAATCAGTTTAACAGAAGGACAACTAAGGAACCACACAAGTCCAAATGGAGGATGAATCATCATACACACACAGGCATGAATCATACTAAATTTTTTATATGCAATAAATATGGTCGCAAGGCTGCCAAGTGTTATTATAATTCCATGCATGTGAGACCCAAGGTTAAACAGATTTGGGTCCTCAAAGGCACTAACAAAGAAGGACCCATGCAAATATGGGTACCAAAATGAAGGTTCAATGTTTTGACAGGAAAAGAGCTCCACGATCACTACATGGTATCTAGACAGTGGATGCTCAAGGCACATGACCGGGAACAAAGCCCTTCTATCTAACTACATAGAGAAGGAGGGTCCCTCAGTCATCTTTGGAGACAACGGCTCGGGCAAGACAAGAGGATACGACTCTGCTGGCAATGGTGCAGTATCTTTCAGCAAAGTAGCATATGTGGAAGGCCTCTAACATAACCTTTTAAGCATCAGCCAACTCTGCGACAAGGGTCATCAAGTAACATTCCTCAACAACCAATGTCAAGTCAGAGATTTGAAGACATCTGCTGTAAAGCTAACCGGGACAAGAGAAGGAAATGTCTACACAGTGGATCTAGGTCAACTGAGCTCAGACGAGACAATATGCTTTCTGGCAAAAGCATCTGAAGAACCGAGCTGACTATGGCATTGACGGTTGTCCCACTTAAACTTCAAAAGCATGTCCAAACTAGCATCAAAAGATCTCATTGCTGGCCTACCTAAGTTCAATTTTGTAAAAGAAAGGTCATGCAATGCCTGTCAGCTTGGAAAGCAAACCAGAAGCTCATTCAAGAGCAAAACTGCCAACTCTATTGACAAGCCACTGCAGTTGCTCCACATGGATCTATTTGGGCCTATTCCAACAACTAGTCTTGGAGGGAAAAGATACTCTCTAGTTATAGTCGTATTTACTACACCGATTCATACATGGGTATTCTTCCTAACTTCAAAGGATGAAATGAGCTCCCATTTAATCAAAATGTTCAAGCTGGTGATGAACGAGAAAGGAGAGAAAATCAAGGCCATAAGGAGTGATCATTGAAGAGAATTTGACTTCTCAGAAACGGACCAATTCTGCACAGACAATGGCATCAGTCATAACTTTTCAGCTCCACGAACTCCTCAACAAAATGGAGTAGCTGAAAGAAATAACAGAACCTTGATAGAGGCTGGAAGAACTTTACTAGCGAAGCAATTTCATCGTACACTGAATACTTCTGGGCACAAAGTCATCGACCTTTGCGTGCTACACGCAGAAACGAGATCACCGATACGCCTACGATCAAAAAGATGCCCTACTTAACCGTGGAAAGGAAGGAAGCTAGTGTCGGCCTACTTTCATGTTTTCGGCTGTGCATGCTACATTCTCAACAATGGAAAGCAGTACCTGACAAAATTTTAGCCCAAGTCAGACGAAAGAATCTTTCTTGGATATGCCACAGACAGTAAGGCCTATAGAGTGTTCAACAAGAAGACACTGAGTGTTGAAGTCTCGATTCACATCATCTTTGATGAAACAGACTTAGACAACACAGTGCTTCAAGACACTACGACCGATAGTACAGACACTACGAATGAAGTCGTCTAGCTCAACACTACGATCATAGTGCCAGATAATGAAATCGTTGAGCAACAAAATGATATCGTAGAGAGGTCTGTGCAAGACAATGAACCTCCACACCAAGAAGAGAAATAGATCTTGAAGACTTAAGACAAGAAGGCATCAGGACAGATGTCCCAACCGGTAATAAATGGGCCAGAGATCACACTCAGGATCTAATCATTGGAGATCCGAGTGCTAGAGTCAAAGCAAGAGCTACCACTCAGAATGAATGCTTTTATCTAAGCTTCATGTCCTAAATGGAACCAAAGAAGATAGAGGATGTTATAGAAGACTCCAGTTGGATAGAAGTTATGCAGAAAGAACTCAACCAATTTGAACGAAGCAAAGTATGGAGTTTGGTACCAAGACCAAAGAGTTATCCTGTCATTGGAACTAAATGGGTCTTCAGAAATAAAATGGATGAAGATGGAGTTATAACCAGGAACAAGGCAAGATTAGTGGCAAAGGGCTACTCTCAAGAAGAAGGCATTGACTACGATGAGACATTTGCACCTATTGCCAGACTAGAAGCCATCAGAATCTTTCTTGCCTTTGCTGCTCACATGAAGTTCAAAGTCTTTCAGATGAATGTCAAAAGTGCATTCCTAAATGGAGACTCCAAGAAGAAGTCTATGTAGAGCAACCTCCAGGTTTCATCAATCCATCTCTTTCCAATTATTTTTATAGATTAGACAAAGCCTTATATGGTCTTAAACAAGCACCTAGAGCATGGTATGAAACACTAACTAACTTCTTAATTGAAAATGGGTTCACTAGAGGTAGAGTAGATACCACACTATTTCTTAGAAAGCATAAAGACAAAGTCTTATTAGTTCAAATATATGTTGATGATATTATCTTTGGTTCTACTGACGAAAAGTTATGCAAGAGATTCTCTAAGCTGATGCAGAGCAAGTTTGAAATGAGCATGATAGGTGAGTTTGAATTTCTTCCTTGAATTGCAAGTAAAAGCGGTCGATGAAGGAATTTTCATAAACCAAGCCAAGTACATCAAAGACTTACTCAAGAAGTATGGCATGGAATCGCCTCTCCCATGAAAAAACACCAATTGCTTCTGCAACCAAGCTTCGACAAAGATGAAAAGGTAAAAGTATTGATATAACTCAATACGAGGTATGATAGGTTCTCTTTATATCTAATCGCCATGAGACCCGGACATAATGTTTGCAACATGCATATGTGCTAGATTTCAAAGCTAACCCTAAAGAGTCACATTTATCTGTCAGAAAGAGGATCTTCGTGTATCTCAAGGTACACACTTTACTTGGGGCTTTGGTACCCCAGGAATCCTCATTTGAACTAACAGGATACCACGAGATCTTGATTTTTGCGGGATCTGAAAATAGATAGAAAAGAGTACCGATAATACACTGTCGAATTGCTAGAAATAGACTTGTGTCCTAGTTTAGCAAAAGAAAAATTCAAAGGTCTACTTCAACTATAAAAGTTTGAATACATTCTTTCTTTGGCAAATTTGTGCCTTCAGATCCTATGGATGAAAAATCAGCTAACTGACTATGGGTTTGATTTTAAATCTATTCCTATTCACTGTGACAACACAAGTGCCATAGCAATAACTCATAATCCGGTTATGCATTCTAGGACTAAGCATATAGAAATAAGGTATCACTTTATTAGGGAACATGTGCAAAATGGAACTATATCTTTACAATATATCCCTACTGAAAATCAACTTGCTGATGTTTTTACAAAACCTCTAGATGAATCCAGATTTAATAAGTTAATAAGTGAGCTAGCCATGATAAATCTACAACCATAAAATATATGCTCTAGATTGTGCTAACCATAACAGATACAAAGGCTAAACTCAAAATCGTAGACGTGATCAAGGGAAGTCCACGATCGTAGAGCTGAAGAGACAAAACTACCTCAATAATCGTAGCAAAGACTCAACCATCGTAGTGCAGACTCATCGATGACAAAAGCCCCATCAACAAAGCAAGAATGCATCCTGTGATGATAAGCTTCAAAACAAAGCATTTCCTTTGATAAGCGCCTCAGGAACAAACCTAACCCTTGACTCACTCCAAGAGGTTGGCCCTTTCTGAGTTACCATAAAAGAATGTTATGTCAAAAACTCATCACATGGATCCGGTCAGACTCGACGATCGTAGATCAGACACGACGAATGCTGGACAAACTCGACGATCGTAGGTCAGACATGACGAATGCTGGACAAACTCGACGATCGTAGATCAGACTCAACAAATGCAAAGCACTCAACGATCACAAAACTACCTCAACGATCGTAGTCCTCCCTAAGGACACCTCAGCTCTGCAGGAGCCAAGGGCAAATCAGTACAATCCTTATCAGTCAGAATCGTAGAGCTAAGCAAAAGTCGACACCTGTCCTACTAAGAAAAAAGGAGAGAGGGAAGTTGCAAGTACAAATTGAAATCGTATTTTTGAAATCAGAAGTTCAAAAGATTATCTCTCTCTCATTCTCTCTCAAAGCAGAAACCCTAAATCAGAAGAAAGTTTAGTTAAATCTCACATCCAACAAGAAAATCAATGGTGGCTTCCAGTGTTATCTCAGGCTACAGACTCTATTTTGACGAGTTCAAAACAGCTCAACCCAAATTCCATAAGACTCTGGCCTTACTGAAGAAGGCAGGACTCGAAGAAGCCTTGAGCACAGACACATTGATCTATCCCATGTTAGTGAAAGAGTTCTACAGGAATGGTGTGTTTGAAAATGACACCATCACTTCGAGAGTAAGGGAAGTTGAAATCAGACTGAAGGCCGAAGACATCAACCTCGCCCTAGGTCTTAAAAATGAAGGGCATCCAGTCATAGATAGAGTAGACTTCCAAGAAGGACTTAAAAGAATGCATCACAAAAAACTCCCCTCTGTGAAAGGGTACAAGAAGAAGGAATTCCCACAAAGGTATGAATTTTTAGCCGATATAGTTGAGAAATGTATATGCTGTAAGAACTCAGGTCATGACTTTGTGAATGAAGTACAACTTAAGCTCATGACTGCCATGTGTTATGGAATACAACTCAACTATGGAGCCCTATTGCTTGAATGAATTGGGAAGTTGATTACCAACTCAAAGAAGTCAAAAAGCCCTCAAAAGATGCTATACGGGCGATTCATAAGTATCATTCTACAATCTGACCAGGGTGACAAAATGGGGGATGATGAAGGAGAAGCTATCAACCCAAACAGACGTATGACCTAGAAATTGTTTGAAAATTAGAAGAGGAACCCAGCTGAGTATGTTCGGATGATGACCAAGTCCAGTGGAAGAACTGGTGATCTGAAGGACTCAGGCCTTCTAGGAAATATGTCTGTTATAAGAGAAATCAAAGAAGAAGAAGAAACCAACAAAGGAGAACCCTCTGTCCTTACCAGAAAAAGTAAGGGCAAAAGGAAGCTAAAGGCTAGACTGGTAGAAGAACCTCAAGAATCTACCACTGATATACATGTAGAGTCTTTTGATATAGAGACTCTGAGGATGCTAAGAAGAAAGCAGCAGCAAGATGAAGCATATGAGGATCAAGCTACCATATCCCAGATCCTGAAGAAGAACAAAGTTGGTCATAAGTCCAAAAGGCCATCAGTCTCCTACTTCGTAGAGTCTCTACTGTTTGTAGAGACCAGACCAAGCATGTCAGGCAAAGAAGTAGCTGCATCAAGCATAGTGGCTGTTGAATAGGACAAAACTGAAGTTTAAAAAAGTCCTGAGGTTGTGGCTCAGCCTAAAAAAATAAGGAGGAATCAGGTCAAGAAGTATATCCTTGAAAATGAAAAAGTGCTTAAGAAGGAAGCAAAGAGTATGGTTGCCAATGAGGAACTATCCAGAGCAAGGCAAGAGGACAATGCTCCAACTAAGGGGGAGATCCCTAAAATTCTCATGATAGAGAATACACCAGCTGAGGGGGAGATGCCTGAAGCTCAAGAAGATGCTCCAATTGAGGGGGATTTTTTCAGCTTACAAGAAGATGATCAAGTTGAGGGGGAGCCTCATGATATCTCCATGGTAGAAGGAGAGGTCCCTGCCAGAAATGAAGAAGAACCAGTGCAAGATCATCAAGAGACCATTGAGATAATAGACTCCTCCAACAAGAACAGAGAAGAGGAAGAAGATGATGATGACCTTAAAATCACTGTTGTAGGCAATAATGGGTATAGAAGCTATCTCTACAATCAGATGTTCTCTTACCTACCTATGATGCCATATCATCAAGTTCAAAACCTAAACTCTTGGGATCACATGTTCTGGAGCTTCAAAGAGTATCCAGCCATCTCAGTACTAGCAAATGGATTCCCAGGAAGACTTAAATTTGCCAAGAAGTTGCTTACTAACAACTCTTCCTCAATGGATAAACCTGTGGTATTATCTATCCCAACCCTTTTCAGAGTTAATCACTTGCCATCATCCTCATTCAGCCATTTTTATGAATTCCCTCGATGATTGGAAGTGATACTTCATCCACTGAATCAATTTCCAGTTACAGAATCCCAAAATTCTATAACTGGGGAACCAAATGCAGTCAACTTCATTTTGCTCCCACAAACTACCATCTCTACGATCCCTAACTCTAACCCTATCGTAGAGTCCCAAGTAGAAATCGTAGAGCCACATATTCCAAACATCGAAACTCAGGCCCCTCCATCAGACATACCATCCTCCTCCTCAAATGACTACTTTAGTCTTGATCTTGCTTTCTACTCCCTGCAAGATCAATCCCAGAAAACAACCCCTCCATTCAACAATCCTCAAACAAATGAAACTCTTCCAAATCTGAATGAAGTGTCCAAAAACATGGTCAAGAGCATAAATGAAAGCTTGGACACTCACACAGACCTCATTCATCTCTGGCTAAATCAAATGATCACTGCTGCAAATAATATCCCTGACACTCTAAATGCTGAGCTTACAAAGAAGCTGGGGGAAATTATCCAAGAAATTCTTCAAAGCATGAAAGACAGAGATGAGATTCACTTCCAGATAGCCACTAAGCAAAGAGAGGTTGTTCTTGAAATGCAGAGAAATCAGGAAGTTCAAAATAAACTTATGTTGGAGAACATCATCAACTTGAAAGCTTCAGTCATAGAATTCCAGAAAGCTTATGTAAATCAAGAACATCAGACTGACATTGTTCTCACTGCTCACCGACGCAAAGAAGCTAGATCTGAAGTCCAGATCAAGGAAAGTCGAGAGGACATTGCTCAAACACAAAGCCAACTAAACGAGCTTGTCCAAGGAGTAAATCGACTCTCTGCAGACATTCGAACCCTTGATGCTGACATAAAGGGGGGGAATAAATGGAAAGGAGTTCAAGGAGCACAGGGAGGTCAGGGCAGAGGCAGAGGAGGTCAAGGAAGCCAAGAAAGGGGAAGAGAACAATTTTCAAGAAACCCTCCTGTGATACCCCGAATTTTATGAAATAAAAGTATTCAATTTTTCTATTTTGGTAAATAGTTAAATTGATAAAAGATTAAAGTTAAGGGTGATATGTGAAAAATTTTCAAAGTAGACAAGTTGTCATAAAATACCCGGTTACTATTTACTCGAATATTAATCACTCGGGTATTTTGGGTATTTTTCATGTCGGAGTACTATTCACGAGTTACTATTCATGGGTTACTATTCACCCGATTACTATTCACTCTAGTATTGTTCACTCTGGTATTTAGGACACTTTTTGTGTTGGGGTACTATTCACAGGGTACTATTCCCGAAGTACTATTCACGGGGTACTATTCACCCGAAAAATATATTTCTTTTTGGTCCAAATCATTTTTGGGTACAATATTATTCTATGGGGAGATGTGCTAATTTTTCAGACCGTTGGTTGAAATTATAATAGTAAATCAATATAGGTCGTTGGTTTAAAGTTTTAATAGTAAAATCTTTTTATATAAAACAGAATACTTTTATAAAGTTATTCTATAAATAGAATATATTATATTCTATTATGCATAGTGTTTTGTATAGTAAAATCTTTTTATATAAAACAGAATACTTTTATAAAGTTATTCTATAAATAAAATATATTATAATTTATTATGCATAGTGTTGTATAGTGTCTGCATAGTATTTTGCATAGTAAAATCTTTTTATATAAAATAGAATACTTTTATAAAGTTATTCATTTTATTAGATTATAAATAGAATATATTATATTTTATTTAAAAGATTTTGCTTTAAATATGGACCGTCCGATTAAAAGTAAATCAATCTGGACCGTTCATGAATTAGTTACTATGCAGTCCATTCTCCTATAAATAGAAGCTCATTCCTTCATTATTTCTTGCGAATTCACTGAAACCCTAGAAAGAAAAACTATAGAGAGAATTCTTCTTCTATAATCTTGAGCGTATTTCTTTAGAGTTAAAGAAAACTTTGAGCGTAGTACAAGTTTTCTTCGAGTATATCCTCGCCCTACCAGTCGGAATACTCTTCTTTCAAAGGTAAGGAATATTATTTGTTGTACTTGTAAGGGGTATTATTCTTTCGTATTCATGAAGAGAGTTATTTTCTTTCAATACTCGTAAGGGTTGTTATTCCATTTCTTATTATTCTGTTGAATAACTCAGATACGCGGATACCCTATACTAGGTGAAATTCTTCTCATTATTCCATTTTTATTATTATATTGGAATAACTTGCTTTTATCTATCATCGCATACATGGTGAAATTCTTCTAATATTCCGTTCTTTATTATTCGCCGAATATATCACATGCCTCGCGCTTATGCTTTGACTGGTTCCATTATTTATTATTCGCTTAAATATCACATGCATGCGCGTTCGCATGACACGGGTTCCATTATTTATTATTCTCATTGGAATAACTTTGTTTGTGCGATCTATCGAAAGCATGGTGAATTATGTTGTTATTCCATTCTTATTTATTCATTTGGAATATCCTCGTACGTGCGATTACGCGACTGGTTCCATTATTTATTATTCTGCTTTGAATAACATGTATGCATGCGGATTACGCATACGCATGGTGAAATTCTTCCATTATTCCATTCTTTATTATTATGTTGGAATAACTTTTATACATGCTTAAGTATCAGATACATGGTGAAATTCTTTTATTATTCCATTCTTTATTATTATATTGGAATAATCATACATGCAATAAATCGCATACATGGTGAAATTCTTTTATTATTCCATTCTTTATTATACCGTTGGTTATTGGTTTTACGGTTTGTATGTCTTTGGCCATGTAGTGCAAAAGATGATATGTTATTGAATATCTTTGGCACCAGAGTGCAAAGATGATCTGTTGTTTGATATCTTTGACCCGTAGTGCGAAGATGGACACGTGTATGACATGATCATGACCACTAGTGATACTAACAAATATCCTTGGCCGTAGTGCATGGATAATTCAATAATGTGATTGGCAGGATCATGACCATTAGTTAACAATTGAATGTCTTTGGCCGTAGTGCACTGACATGCAATTGATTGGTATGATCATGACCATTGGTTTTATAGTTGAATATCGTTGGCTCGTAGTGCAAGGATAGACAACTGATTGGTATGATCATTGTTATTACATTTGAATATCTTCAGCCTTTGGGGTAAAGATATTGAATAAACGTTCTATTAAGCCTTTGTGGCAAGAAGGAACTATTAATTCACATTATTATAAATATGAATTATGAATTTAACTAACATCTTTGGTGGTTCAGGTGAAGACAAGTGATGAAAGTTCTATTTGTCTGGAGTATAACAAAGAACTGTTGATGAGTATTACAGAAATAAAATATCAACGATGAACTTTTAATCTAGATGAGATATTAGACATTATGTTCTACTTGACTCTTTTAATGGATTGCTTGTTCCGCTGCAGTTAAACTTGATGTTTGTTATATTGTATCAGTTTAATACTGTTTAAGGCTAACGATAATTTATTCTGCATTATCTTAGTCATAATATTTCTTACTGGGCTAGTTGAGCTCACCCTTTCTTTCACTGTTCTCTTCAGGAAATGAGAATATAGCTGGGACGAGTCGAGGAACGGAGTGATGGTCCTAGATGGTGCATTAGTAGTCCTCACTATTCTGTGAAATAGTGTGATAATAATTGTATTGAGGACCCCATTGAGTTTGTATACTCTCTAGTAGACAATATTTGTATTCAAACTCACAGCATATGTTTTGTCGTTTTGTACACGACTGTTGTATTATTAAGTTGTATTTAAATTCTGTACCATGTATCTAGCGACCCAAGATGGGTGATGTATACCTATTTTGGGGGCATCACAGTTAGTATCAAAGCTTAGGGATATGATCCCTGGCTGAGGTGTGAGACAAGAACTAGGAAGGGAGAGACGGGAAATTCCTTCGCTAGTGTGACCTACCTAAGTTTATTTGTTATTTAATTGGTCGGTCAGAATATAGGGGTATTATGTGGTATGTCAATTAACCCTTATTTTGAAACTATATTCTAGAATGATATTTAAAATACAGGAGATAAGAAATGAAAAATCATGATAGAGAGAAAATAACCGGGAAGGTACAATCCGAAAAGAAAACAAGGTATTCTTGTAAGACCCCAGCTTTTTATAAATAAATTGAATTTTCCTCTAATTATTATTTTGAAATAATAAGGTGTTAATTTGATATAATGTTTTGGTTATGGGTGAAATGTGAAAATTTTGCAAAATAAGCAAGTGGTTATAAAATATTCATTGTTGTCTGGGAATATTCGTTTGGTCGTGGAATATTCTTGTTGTCGGGGAATATTCGTACGACGACGCAGCCATTTGTGGGCCCCATAACAGAATAACTATCGGATGAAGAAAACGACAAGTTTGAGTTTTTATAAATAACGGCGTAGTTGTTACCGTTAACACTGCTGGAATACTCGGTGGTTAAAATACAGTAATACGCGTGGATGCACAATATTTTTGAATTATTGATTCTTAAGTAAGAAGGCACTACTCAATAATTGTTACAGTAATTACTGTTCAATATTTTATTTTATTGGTTCAATAATTGTTGCGTTGATATTTTAAATTATTGTTGTTTCAATAATTGCCATCAGACAAGATTTTCCATTATCGATCAATAATTCATATTATTTGAATAATATTACTAGATAGCATTATTGGCAATGTCTAGAAAGTTCTCATCAAGGAGAGGTTTGGTCACCTAATTGCGCGCGCCAAGATGAGGAGAAATCCTTACCGGAAGCCCCTCTTTCCGGAATGGTCTCGTTGTAAATAAATGTGATTCATAATATTATTTGTGAATAATTAATTATTGATTCATATGATAAGGAAATATTTATTTTATGTGGATGTAAATGTTGGATATATTTATTGTGGTTAAAAATGAAGGAGTTAATGTTGAGGTGTTTTATCAAGATTTTTGTTTGGAATGGAGGTATTAAAAATTAAACCGGTGTTTTTGAGATATATTAAGTGAGTTATAATTTTTAATCCGACCGCTGGATCGTTGTGATTTTTGGATATGTTATACATATATAAGTTAAGTATATGTCCACAAATTTTGAACCGTTAAAAATGAGCGTATGATTTTTTATGAATTTTAAGAGGTGACTGATTCGGAAATTAGGTTTATAAATAATTTTGGTGGAAAATTCTAGAATTGGTGGGCCCCACTTGTGGTTGGTGATGAAATGTGCTGAATTTTATTTTAAATGTGGTGGGTGGCAATAGTAGCGAGTAAAGCCATCGGGTTTGCAGTCAAGTCGATTCTACGTCTTAACATTTTTCTATAAATAGAGGGCTAAGTTAGAATTAAAAATCACACCAGAAACAAGTTTTCTCTCTTTCTCTCACTATATTATCGAGTGTATTTTGTGAGTATTTAGATACTTTGTGAGTTTCTAATTAGCGGTGCAAGTTCCTTCAAAGACTATATCCAAAGATTCCAGCTAAATCTTCGTCATTCATGAGGTAAGGGATGTTATTTCTTCGTAAATGATATTATTTCTTTCAATATCATTATCTTAAAATATTGATCCGAACTTTTATCAAATTTGGAACTTTTTGTGTCGGGTTTCTTATTCACGTGATACGACATAATTATTCACCAAAAAAAATGAAATTTTCTTCTTTTTGTCCAAGATGTCTATTATGGTTACTATCTTTGATTGTATCCATGTTTTGATCTTTATTTTTGAATTCTGCTTCAAATTTAGTTATTATGGAGTATTATTGATCTTGGATAAACTATAATACGAATCTCTAATATTTGTTATTTTGTTTCATTGGATTCGTTTTCTTTAAAATATTTTTCATCATCCTCAGTCCTAAATGATGATATTACTGAATATCTTTGGCCTGTAGTGCAAAGATGAATGATTACCTAATGAATATCTTTGGCACAGAGTGCAAGATGAATGATTACCTGATGAATATCTTTGGCCCGTAGTGCAAAGATGAACAGGTGTTGAGATGAACATGACCAACTGATGATAGAAATGAATATCTTTGGCCCGTAGTGCAAAGATGAATATTTGATTAAAGATGTGTATTGATTGATGTTACAGGGATAAAATATTGATGATGGACTTTTAAATCTTAGAAGATAATGTAATTCTTTTTCTACTTGACTCTTCTAATGGATTGTTGTTTCCACTGCAGTTGTTGATCTAAAACTTGTTGTCTATTATATTCTATCAAAATTTTCCTGTTGAAGACTAATGATAATTTGTTGTACATTATCTTAGTCATAATATTCTTTACTGGGCTAGTTGAGCTCACCCTTTTCCTTCTTGTTCCATTTTTCTTCTCAGGAGGTGAGAACATAGCAGGATCTAGTCGGGGTATAGAGTGATGGTTCTAGAAAGATGTTTTAGCAGTCCTCACTATTTCTGAAAAATAGTGTTTGAATAATTGTAATGAGGACTTATTTGAGTGTGGATATTGTCTAGAAGACAATATTTTTATTTAAACTCACAGTATGTGTTGTCGTATTTTGCACGACAATTGTATTATTGAAGTTGTAGTTTGCTTTTTGTACCATGTATTTGGCGATTCAGAATGGGTTGGGTTGAATGGACCTATTTTGGGGGCGTCACAGTTGATATCAAAGCTTAGGGATATGATCCCTGGCTGAGATGTGAGACAAGAACTAGGAGGGGAGAGACGGGGAATTTCTTTGCTAGTATGACCTACCTAAGTTTATTTGGTATTTAATTGGTCGGTCAGAGTATAGGGATAATATGTTAATTTGTTTAATTAACCCTTGTTTCATGGCAGTATTTAAGAATGGCAGCGAGAAATATTAACGATGGAGTGAATGAGACAGTGGAGACACCTTTAATCACCACCCAGGGGAACGTGCAACAAGAATGCAATATTCCTCCTGTAAACAACACTACCGAACAAATGATGAATGATGGGATGTTTAGAAGTTTTTTGCAATTTATGTAAAATCAGACGAGGGAGACTCGTGCACAAAATATGGGTGGAAATGATAGCAATGCGCGGCTTGTTACCGCTAAGCAGTTCAAGGAGCTGGGACCACCGGAGTTTTTGGGAAAGCCAGAACCACTTATGGCAGAGACATGGATAAAGCAGATCACCAAGATATTTGATGTCTTGGGATGTTTCGAGGAGCAAAAGGTTTCCTTTGCCACCTTCATGTTGCGAGGAGAGGCAAATTACTAGTGGGAATCTGTAAAGCGTACTTAATCTGCCGCACTGAAGATGTCTTGGGAGAAGTTCCAAGAATTGTTCAACGACAAGTACTTTCCCGAAAGTATTCGTCACATGAAGGAGGTTGAGTTCATCAAGCTGGAGCAAAACAATATGAACGTGTCGCAGTACGAAGCTAAATTTGCCGAGTTGTCCCGACAAAACGACAAAATTGAATAACGGCGTAGTTGTTACCGTTAACACTGTTGGAATACCCGGGGGTTAAAATATAGTAATACGCTATTGTTGTTGCAAGAATAACACGATATTACATGATTGTTGAATTATTGATCCTTACGTAAAAGTCACTACTCAATAATTATTACGATGAGTTCTTTATTTAATATTTTATTTTATTGATTCAATAATTGCTTTGCGTTGATATTTTATATTATTGTTGTTTCAATAATTGTCATTTGCACAAGATTTCCCATTATCGATCAATAATTCATATTATTTGAATAATATTATTAGATAGCATTATTGGCAATGTCTAGAAAGTTCTCATCGAGGAGAGGTTTGGTCACCTAATTGCTATGTATTAGTAAGGAGAAATTCTTATTGAAAGCCCCCTCTTTTACGGGAATGGCACTTTGGTTGTCATAAATGTGATTACGTAATATTATTTACGAATAATTAATTATTGATTCATATGATAAGGAAATATTTATTTTATGTGGATATAAATGTTAGATATATTTATTGTGGTTAAAAATGAAGGAGTTAATGTTGAGGTGTTTTATCAGTATTTTTGGCGGAATAGAAGTATTAAAAATTAAACCAGTGTTTTTGAGATATATTGCGTGAGTTATAATTTTTAATTCGACCGTTGGATCGTTGTAATATTTGGATATGTTATACATATATAAGTTGAGTATATGTCCACAAATTTTGAACCGTTAAAACAATATGAACGTATGATTTGTTATGAATTTTAAGAGGTGACTGATTCGGAAATTAGGTTATAAATGATTTTGGTGGAAAATTCTAGAATTGGTGGGCCCCACTTTTGGTTGGTGAAAATGTCTTTGAGATTTTTATTCAAATGTGGTGGGTGGGAATAGCAGACAGGAAAAGCCATCAGGAGTTCAGAGTTAGTTAAGTCCGCTTTGCCAGATAACATTTTCCTATAAATAGAGGGCTAAGTTAGAATTGAAAATCACACCGTAAAACAAGTTTTCTCTTTTCTCTCTCTAGATTATTGAGTGTATTTTGTGAGTATTTAGATACTTTGTGAGTTTCTATTCATCGATGTAAGTTTCCTTGACCTTATATCTGATATTCCAATCGTAAGTCTTGATATTTTGAGGTAAGGGTGTTATATTCTTCTTAAAATGATATTTTCTTCAATATCATTATACCGAAATATTGGTATGAACTTTTTATCAAATTTGGAACTTTTTGTGCTCTGGATTACTATTCACGATACTGCAGACTATTCATTCAATAATCTGACTATTCACCTAAAAAAAAAAATTTTCTTTTTTTGTCCAAGTTGTCTATTATGGTTACTATCTTTGATTGTATCCATGTTTTTTGATCATTATTTTTGAATTCCGCTTCAAAATTGGTTATTTCGAATATTATTGAACTTGGATAAACCGTAATACTGAATCCTTAGTATTTAATCTTTTATCTCACCGGATTCGCTTTTCTTTAAAATATTTTCATCATCCTCGATCCAAAATGATGATACAAATGAATATCTTTGGCCTGTAGTGCAAAGATGAATGATTACCTAATGAATATCTTTGGCCCGTAGTGCAAAGATGAACAGGTGTTGAGATGAACATGACCAACTGGTGATACAAATGAATATATTTGGCCTGTAGTGCAAAGATGAATATTTGATTCAAGATGTATATTGATTGATGTTACAGGGATAAAATATTGATGATGGACTTTTAAATCATAGAAGATACTCTACTTGACTCTTCTAATGGATTGTTGTTCCGCTACAGTTGTTGATCTAAAACTTGTTGTGTATTATATTTTATCAGATTTTTCCCTGTTGAAGACTAACGATAATTTGTTGTATATTATCTTAGTCATAATATTCTTCTTGGGCTAGTTGAGCTCACCCTTTTCTGTTTGTTCCATTTTTCTCGGGAGGTGAGAACATAGCGAGAACTAGTCGGGTAGAATGCGGAGTGATGGTTCTAGAAAGATGTTTTAGCGATCCTCACTATTTACAGTAAAATAGTGTTTGAATAATTGTAATGAGGACTCCTTTTGAGTTTGTATACTCTCTAGTATACAATATTTGTATTCAAACTTACAGTATAGACGTTGTCGTATTCTGCACGACAATTATATTACTAAAGTTGTATTTGTTTTTGTACCATGTATTTGGCGACTCAGAATGGGTGATGTATACCTATTTTGGGGGCGTCACAGTTGGTATCAAAGCTTAGGGATATGATCCCTGGCTGAGATGTGAGATAAGAACTAGGAGGGGAGAGACGGGGAATTCCTTCGCTAGTATGACCTGACTAAGTTTATTTGGTGTTTATTTGGTCAGTCAGAGTATAGGGATAATATATGACTATTAACCCTTGTTTTATGGAAGTATTTAAGAATGGCAGCTGAGAACGTTAATAATGGAGTAAATCAAACCGTGGAGACACCTTTGATCACCACCCAGGGGAACATGCAACAGGAAAGAAATATTCCTCCTGTAAACAACACTACCGAACAAATGATGAATGATGGGATGTTTAGAAGTTTTTTGCAGTTCATACAAAACCAGACGAGGGAGACTTGTGCACAAAATACGGGTGGAAATGATAGCAATGCGTGGCTTGTCACAGCCAAGCAGTTCATAGAGTTGGGACCACCAAAATTTAAGGGAAAGCCGGATCCGATCATGGCGGAAATGTGGGTCAAGCAAATTACCAAGATATTCGATGTCTTGGGATGCACGGAGGAACGAAGGTTCCATTCACCACCTTTATGTTTCATGCAAGAGAGCGATTTCTTGTTGGGAGTCTATAAAGCGTACCCAGATTAAAGCGAAGACTCGGCAAGATGTCTTGGGAAATGTTTCAGAACTATTCAATGACAAGTACTTTCCTGAAAGTATTCGTCATATGAAGGAGGTGGAGTTTATCAGACTGGAACAAAACAACATGACGGTGTCCCACTATGAGGTGAAGTTTGCAGAGTTATCCAGGTTTGCACCTCATTTGGTCAAAAATGAGGAACGAATGACGAGGATGTTTCTGAGATGTCTAAAGCCCGAGATTCGACAATATCTTCTCTCTCATAAAATTTTCTTTATATTTAGATGTTGTAAACAGGGCTCAATTATTAGAGCGAGATAATGAGTATGTTCAACCAAGGGACCACAACCAGGGTCATACCGGTGGCGGTAGTCATCGAAGCAATGAAAACCAACAGGGAGGAAAACATTCGGATAAAAGCGATAACCACTCTGGTGGTAATCGTGGCCGTGATAATAGAAGGAGCGAGTCGGGAGGAGATTTCAAGAAGAGAAGGTACAACAATGATAACATGAAGACGTCAGCATAAACATCAACTGTATCTCCAGATACAAATGAGCAAGTAGCACCCGAATCAAATAATACATAAGCATTTATATCATTGATTGGGATAATACCTTACACAACATCTTTTAATTGTATAACATCCTGCACAGTCATGTTGAAGGTTCTGGCTGTGGGTCTGTTTGATGACGTTGGTACGACAATGGTAAATGTACCTCCATTGCTACCTCCCTTGCTTCCCGTTGTATCTCCAGCTTTCTTCTTAGGGCACTCACGAGCAAAATGATCCTTTAACCCGCATGTATAGCAAACAATCTTCTTTAGTTGATGGCAATTTGGGGCAATGTGACCCTCCTGGCCACAGTTGAAGCATACTTGCTTAACCCTTAAGTGCAAGCCAGTGTGATTCTTTTCGCATGTAGCACATGCTTCAAACTTCTTTTGCTGTTGGCTACCTTGTTGGCTTCCAGCACCAACACTCGCATTCCACTTCCTCTTCAAGTTATTATTACCATTTCCACCACCACTACCACCATTCTTACCTTCACCCTCATTCTGCTTCTTTCTTTGTTCTTGATTGTATTTTGTTACAGTCTCGCCTCCACCCTCAGCGAGAATTTCCTTCTCAAACACAGCTGTAAATGTCTTCAACTGGAATAGGGAGACTCTGCTATACAACCAGGGATTCAGTCCCTGTTCAAACCTCCTTGCCTTGCGCTCATCCGTGTTGACTTGATATGGTGCAAACCTCGCCAACTCGTTAAATTTTGCGGCATACTCCGATACCGTCATTGATCCCTGCTTCAGTTCTAGAAATTGACCTTCCATCTGATTCTTCGAACTCTCGGGGAAATAAGTCTCGAAAAATATCTCCTTAAACCTATCCAAAGTCATCAGCCCTTGTCCTCCTCGAGTTTTATTGGTTTGCCACCAATAACTTGCCTCTGCTTTCAACATGAATGTTTTAAAAGCAGTCTACTAGTTCTCACTAACCCGAGCAACATCAAATACCTTCTCTATTTCCATGATCCAGGTCTGTGCGTCAACCGCATTCATGGTTCCACGGAATTCTGGTGGTCCAACCGCCTTGAAATCCTTAAAAGCTTGATTCTGCGGTTGATTCTGCAGTGCTCCTGTCAGAAGTGTCACCAACTACTGAACTAAGTTAGCTTCAACGTTGTTGTTATTGGTAGATCCCTCAGGGGTTTGTTGTCGTGGTTGTCGTCTTCTTGGAGGCTTTTTCTGATTAAAATACACTTAGTATATTATTACTCAATTTCTTTTAAGTATTTTCTACTTAACTTGAAGACCATAAAAGATTATCACATAACACATAACACCTTGAATAAGATAATAACTTTTATAATGAGATAATAACTTTTATTCATTCATAATCTTTTAGAAAACATAAGAACAATAGCATCACTGCCATTTACATTACTTTCCTGAACTACTAAAGTTTTATGATAACATCATCATCATATCCCATTGGTTACATAATACTTGGGATTTACATCTTATTTATCGCATATCAGGTACATTCCCTACGATGTCATACTAAGATGTTGCGTAGCCTTATGATGTTCTTCTTCTATAATACGGAACACTGTTCTGTGATCTAAAATGTACGGTGGCAGCATTTCGAACTGAATCAGATAATACATAACTCGATCTAGAGCTCGATTAATCACGGTGTTGAATACGTTATTCATCTCCTCCATCTTGATCTTCTTTACTTGTACATCTCTCTCTGCTACCCCGGCTCATTTAGAAGCTTCTTCGTACGCGTCTTCGGCTCTTGCCCTCTTAGTAGACTCTTCTTTCATCTTATTCTTCAGTTCCACGATCTCCTCTGTCATTTGTTCATTCTCTCCTTCAGTGTGAATCAGCTTCCATTCGACATTACTCAGATTTCCATCTAGGTCTCGGATCTCGTCGTCCTTCTGTGCCATCGAGGTCTGCTATTTAGCTACTATCTCTTCCAATTTCTCGACTCTATCCTGAAATTACACATTGCGGTCGTATACCTCGTCGTACATACGGGCTACAATTGAGTTTGGTGGAAACTCTTCTTCCTCATCATCTTCATCACCATCAGACTGTGGTAGTTCAACGGGGTCCTCCTCATCCGTCTCTACATCATCATCCTCATCAGGTAAACCTTCCTACTCAACCACTGTAGCCAACGGAGATGACTCCCGTGGCAGTAGTTGTTCCCAAACCACCTGAATGTCACGAGACTCTTCCTCTCTAGGTATCTGGGGTCCTTCCTCCCTTGCCTGATTAGATTCTCCTACATTAGCCATTCTGACAACAAAAGTAAGTCTTAATTATTACTCATTAGTTCTCGACACTCACGAGAACATAGGTTGCAATCACATAAGCACATACGTGTTTTATTGTTTTTTCCTTAAAACTTGATAAGAGTTTATCACCACTATCTTTTCAAAGGTTACTTCCTCAGGCTTTTCCCCACCTAAGGTTCATAACCTAAGGCTCTGATACCTACTTGTGACACCCCCAAATCTGGGTACTTCATTCCCACAAGACTTGGTGTTCACTTTCCATACATTTATACTAACTACCCAAATATAATATAATTTAAACCATAAATCCTCCCATTAAAAAGGGTTACATCTTTAAATAAAAATAAATCTCCCAGGTTATCTAACCTTTAACATAAATCAAGTGCGGAAACAAAATAACTACATCACATCATTTAAATAAAGTCTATCAACATAAAATCCAATAAATTACAAGTCTTCATCACTTGTACATTTTTCCTTTTCCTTTATTTGTGGTAAGTTCATCGACCTTCTCAACCTTAGCTGCAATAATTATATTTATGCAAGAGTGAACAAAACAAATGCTCACTAGATATAGCAATAAACAACGATAGAATAATAACCGTCAATGAATAAGCTCATTAGAACTGAATAATACTCTGTCAATGAAAACCAAAACTGGAATCAAAATATGAAATATATCTGAGGGTCATAAGACTACGCACTATGTCCAAAGTTATAAGTATTCTTTTAACTTAAACCTAAACAAATAAAGTGCAGTAGGGACTTCTCATTTAGGGGATCGACCCTTCGCATAATGTATTGTGCACAAACATCTAAACGCTATGCGTAAATTATCCCCTGTAATAGGATTGTTCATCTCAGTATTTTAGAATACAAGTCCGCACCAAAGAAAGTTTAATTTGGATAAGTTTCAAGGTAATTTAGAGTTTAACGAACATCAACTAAGAATTAGTTGATTCAATATAGTTTGATAACACTTCAAGTGCTCAATAACAATATGATATGAAATAGTCATGAATTATAAGTGAATCAGCATTATACATCGAAATCATGATTTAGAAATGGACTAGGAAGTAGGCATTGAATATTATAACAAACCTTGTTTGAATAATAATAAACTAAGGCTATTAATCTTACCCAATAAAAGAAGTGAGTTAGTGAACGTGCATGACTAATAACAAGTTGAGGAATTAAACTTGCTTAACATAAGAATAACATAATTTAGGAACTTGCGTAATAAAAAACAACATTAAAGATAAGAACCCTTCTCAAAGTAAGAGTTAGGTTGAAGAGTTTGCATGAACATAATCAAGTTAGAATAGATATAAAAATAGAATTAAGAAACTTTCTCAATATCAAGAGGTAAGGTTTAGAAACTTGCCTTGCGTGTAGACTAAACCATAATAACTCGATTCACAATATTTTATACACATGTCATTATGACATAATTAGTTACTACATATACTCTGTATATAATTAAGTATCTATTTCATGTATGGCTTGGTTTTTAATCGCATAGTCAAGTCACACTAGTAATGCAATAATACAACTCATTAATTCTTAATAATAATCTTACTCTTGGTCATATAACACCATAATATAAAAATCACATTTTAACAGTCTCATCATTGCACCTTATCAACAATTACAGACTTTGTGTAATAAAAGAAGAAGGTGCAACTTTTATTTCAAAAGCCATTACAAGGTGAGGAAAGCTCAAACCTTGATTTATTAATCCATTTGAAATTTATATCGAATAGGAACCTGGCCTATGACTCGTGTTAAGGATCAAGTATGAGACTGAGAACGCTTTTCACGTGACGATGTTACGAAGTTAGCGTTCAAACACGCCATTGAATTACGATTCTAGAGCGACGAAGCAGTAAAACAATTTGGCCTACATCTAAATTTCTAGCAACAAATATAACACGTCTAATTTATACCATAAATTTCACATAATCATTAGTCATGATATATATATATATATATATATATATATATAAAATTGATTTAGAACAATTAACAACAACTAGGTTGTAAGACCGAAAATTTTTTAAATAAAAAGGAATTTCCTTTATTTATTATCTTGAAATAGTAAGGGTTGATTTGATTAATGTGGATAGTTAAGGGTTAAATCACGCAAATATTTCAAAATAAGCAAGTGGTTATAAAATATTCATTTTGTCGTGGAATATTAAATCTTTGTCGGGAATATTCGTTTGGTCGTAGAATATTAAATGCTCGTCGGGGAATATTAAATGATGCGCCATGACATGTAATGGGCCCCATAACTGAAAAGCGATTGGATGAAGAAACGACAAATATAAGTTGGTTAAAAAATAACGGCGTAGTTGTTACTGAATTAAGGCATTTGGAATACCCGGTGGTTAAAATACGAATACTGGCGTGGTTGCACAAAGAGCAGACACGGTATTACATGCATATTGTTGAATTATTGATCCTTACGTAAAAGGCACTACTCAATAATTATTACGAGAGAATTCTTGTTCAATAGTTTATTTTATTGATTCAATAATTCTTTGCGTTGGTATTTTATATTATTGTTGTTTCAATAATTGTCATCGCACAATATTTCCCATTATCGGATCAATAATTCATATTATTTGAATAATATTATTAGATAGCATTATTGGCAATGTCTAGAAAGTTACATCGAGGAGAGGTTTGGTCACCTAATTGCGCCCCAAGATGAGAGAAATCCTTATCTGGAAAGCCCCTCTTTCCTGGGAACAGCCTGGTTGTCATAAATGTGATTCTGTAATATTATTTGTGAATAATTAATTATTGATTCATATGATAAGGAAATATTTATTTTATATGAATATAAATGATGGATTTATTTATGTGGTTATTAATGAAGGAATTAATGTTGAGGTGTTTTATCAGTATTTTATCGGATTGGAGGTATTAAAAATCAAATCAGGGGTTTTGAGATATATTGCGGGGGTTATAATTTTTAATCCGACCGTTGGATTGTGGTAATTTTTGGGTATGTTATACATACATAAGTTGAGTATATGTCCACAAATTTTGAACCGTTAAAAATGCACGAATGATTTGTTGTGAATTTTAAGAGGTGTCGGATTCGGAAATTAGGTTTATAATTGATTTTGGTGGAAAATTCTAGAATTGAGTGGGCCCCACTTGTGGTTGGTGAAAAAAAATGTGCTGAATTTTATTTCAAATGTGGTGGGTGGCAATAGTAGCAGGTAAAGCCATCGTGTGGCAGTCGTCAGTCTGCTTGGTAAGGCTAACATTTTCCTATAAATAGAGGGCTAAGTTAGAATTGAAAATCACACCGAAACAAAGTTTTCTCTTTTTCTCTCTATATTATTGAGTATTTTGTGAGTATTTAGATACTTTGAGAGTTCTTTGCTCAAGAAAAGTTTCATTCAAAGATCACTTGAGCCTTTCCTTCCGAAGTCTTGATTCTTTGAGGTAAGGGATGTTATTTTCTTCTCAAATGATATTAATTCTTCATATCATTATCTTTGAAATATTGGTTGGTACTTTTTATCAAATTTGGAACTTTTTCATGTCGGGGTTACTATTCATGAGTTACTATTCACGAGTTACTATTCATGAGTTACTATTCACGAGTTACTATTCACGAGTACTATTCATGAAAGCCCGAAGATGTTTTTTTGTGGAATTTCTATCTTTTGGTGTCGGAGTTACTATTCACGTGATACTGGCACTTATTCACGATATCTGACACTATTCACGAATCTGAGACTATTCATAGAAAAATGAAAATTTTTCTTTTCGTCTAAAATATCTATTTTGGATACTAGCTTTGATTGTATCCATGTTTTGATCATTCTTGAATTTTACACCACTATGATTATTTTTGAGGTATTGTTGGACATGGATAAAACAAAGTACGAATCCTTAATCCTTAATCCTTGTCATTTTGTTTCAATCGGATTCGTTCTTTAAAAATATTTTCATCATCCTCGGTCTTAAATGATGATATTATTGAATATCTTTGGCCTCAGAGTGCGAAGATGAATGATTTCTGAAGAATATCTTTGGCTTTGTAGTAGTGCAAAGATGAATGATTTCTGAAGAATATCTTTGGCCCTCAGTAGTGCAAAGATGAGCGGTGTTTAAATGAACATGATCGATCGATGAATATCTTTGGCAGAAGTGCAAAGATGAGCAGTGTTTAAATGAACATGATGGATCGATGAATATCTTTGGCCTTTAGTGCAAAGATGAACAGTGTTGAGATGAACATGACCGATTGATGAATATCTTTGGCTCAGTAGTGCAAAGATGAATATTTGATTTGAGATGAATATTGATTGATGTTACAGGGATAAAATATTGATGATGGACTGTTAAATTCATAGATTATAGTAGATTTCATTCTCTACGTAACTCTTCTATGAATTATTATTTCCGCTGCGAATATTGATTTGAAACTTGTTGTTTATTGTATTCTATCAGATTTTTCCCTGTTGAAGACTAACGATAATTTGTTGTATATTATCTTAGTCATAACATTCTTTACTGGGCTAGTTGAGCTCACCCTTTTCCTTTTTGTTCCATTTTTCTCAGGAGGCGAGAATATAGCGAGTATGAGTCGGGGTATGGAATGAAGGTTTTAGAAAGGATTGTTTAGTAGTCCTCACCATTTTTTTAAATGTATCAATAAATGTGATGAGGATTTATTTGAGTATAGATATTGTCTAGAAGATAATATTTGTATTCAAACTTACAGTTTTACTGTTGTAATAATAAAGTTGTAGTTGTTTACGTACCACGTATTTGGCGACTCGTAATGGGTTGGATGGAATGGACCTATTTTGGGGTCGTCACGGTTAATGGTCGAGCCATAAGTAAAGAGCCCCGAGCCTCTCTCATTGGTGACTTCTGTTTATGGGGATGCAAAGAAGCGGACTCTCATTCTAGGGGACCTTGCTTTCTTGATGGCAAACCGATAGTACCATTGTGAGGTCTTGTGGTTGAAGCACCATGAGGGTCACATTGGTATCGAGCTTAGGATATATGATCTCTGGCGGAGATCGGGAATAAAACTAGGAGGGAGAGCGAGTAAATCCTTCGCTAGTGTGTCCTACCTAAGCTTATTTGTTGGTTGGTCATATTATAGGGTATTATGTGATTTGTTAATTTATTTAATTAACCCTTGTTTTATGATAGTTTTTTAGAATGGTCACGCTTTGAGCGTTAACAATGGAGTGAATGAGATCGTGGAGACACCTCTAAATCGCCAACCGGATAATGTGATGTCGGTGAAGAAGGAATTAGAGATATCCATGTGGTGAGTGAAGAATTGATAGTTGCACAGAGATAATCGCAGAGGTAACAAATGAGAGTGAGGAAGAAGAAGAAGAAGAGGTACACGAAGAGAGTTTATTAGAGGTATTTTATGATCGAAATATAGAATTGCAAAATCGTATTCATGAGTTAGAAGAAGCGAAGCTAAAGAATTGCGAGCGATCGTGGAGCAAAAGGATGCAACGATTCAAACTTGTGTTACCCGATACGTGATGCTTGAATGAAGCACTCTTTGGCGAGTATAAGATGATAAAAGGCTCGGAATCGAAATGAAAGAAGAAATAAATAATCGAACGAGTGAGAATGAGTGATGCGTGGGTAAAAGTCGCACGACGCGTTGATATTATGGAAAGAGATGTCCAATCTAAAAGAGAAGATTTAACGATGACGGAAGACGTCGGCGTGAACATCAAAGACTATCAACAAATTCTAGGGAAGAGAACGATCGCCGCTTAGATGCTACTGAGATGTGGAGAGGAGGGACATATAAGATCAAACTGCTCAAAGCCTTCCAAGGTATGCTATAATTGTGGAAAAGAAGGACATATCGCTCGAGATTATGCGATATCGAAACCCATCCAGCGTGAATGGTGACTCAAAAAGGATGTCCCGAAAAGTCAAAGTCAATCGGTTCTTGGAAGAAGCGTTTGTCGTGGCCGGTCAAAATCTGCGAGAACCCGAACGAAGTAGCACAGGTTAGTTAATTATAAATTCTTGCGAAGTTTATACCTTACTAGATACTGGGTTCTACCCATTCTTTTATCTCTTTGCTTTGCGCTCAACGTTTGAACTTGACTACGGAGAAATTAGACTTTGACCAATTTATGGAGAATCCGTTAGAGAAACTTTCATTACATCTGTTGTTTAGAAATCTTGTTTGATTCAGTTGGCACTATCACATTACACATTAACCTTATTTCTATAGAGATATTTGCTTTTGATGTGATTTTAAGGTTAACTACTCATCATGCCAAATTGATTGCTTTTGTAAGGTTGTTAGTTTTCATATTCCTAAGCAACTCATTTATTCAATTCAAGCAATCAAACCATTGTAATCAAACATTTTCATATCGAAGCCATGAAGTCATTCGTTTATTACGGATGTCAAGTTTTCTTAGTCCATGTTATGGATTTGAATAAAGACACGTCGATTTGAATAATATTCTGTTGTTATTGATTTTTCTGATGTATTTCTGAAGAATTTCTTGACTTACTCCCAAAGCTTCGATATTAAATTTTGTATCGACTTTGAACCCCAGTACAAAACTCATTTCTAAAATCTCATATCGAATGGCTCTATTGAACTTGAGGAGTTAAAATTCAACTATAGAATTTGGTACCGAGCCTTTATCCGGTGACTTCCTTTGTGGAATGCAAAGCCCGGACTTCTCAAGTGGGGACACCATATTAGTGCGATAGTAAACTGATAGGTGTCATTGTAACGTGTTATCCAAGGTTGGGATATGAGTCACAGTTGAGAACAACCTAAGTCGGTAATCGAAATACGTAGCTTTCTAGGCTTAGTTGGTTATTATCAGAGATTCATTGAAGGATATTCTCGAATCGCTATTCCATTAACGCAGCTGACTCGTAGAGATACAAAATTCGAATGGAGTAAAGAATGTGGGAAGAGCTTCGAAGAACTCAAGAGGAGACTCATTTCAACACACGTTCTGACCATGCCATCCTGGAAAAGCGAACGTGGTTCCTGACGTGTTGAGTAGAAGATCGTATACAAGTACGAGTACGATATTGTCAAAGACTAATTTCGTATAATTTACAAATAATAGAGATGGAGATGAAAACTCTAGGTACCCACGTGATGATATACGAGTATAATCGACTTTAATCGATAAAGTTAAAGTTGTTCAAGCTACACACACCGGGTGATGAATTTGAAGAAGAAGGTGAAGTTGTTATTTCAAAAGCGAGAATCGGTGAGGTGAGGAAAGCTCAAACCTTCGATTTATTAATCCATTTGAAATTCTCGATCGAATAGGAACTGTGGCCTATAGACTCGTTTTACCACCAAGTATGACGCGTGTTCATAACGTTTTTCACGTATCGATGTTACGTAAATATGTGGACGAACCCGAAACACGTCATTGAGTTAGAACCGGACGAGATAGCCAAGACTTAACGTCGGAGGAGGTACTGTCAAGATTTTGTAGAGGAAAGAACATGACCTATGTCACCGAGGTTATACCATAAGTTAAAGTTTTGTGGAGAAACCATGATATTGAGGAAATGACACGGGAGTTGGAAACGAAAATGAAAGCGAGGTATCTTTACCTTTTGAAACACCAGTGCGTCGACGTCAATTTCGAGGACAAAATTTCATAAGGAGGGAGGTTGTAAGACCAAAAATTTTTTAAATAAAAGGAATTTCCTTTATTTATTATCTTGAAATAGTAAGGGTTGATTTGATTAATGTGGATAGTTAAGGGTTAAATACGCAAATATTTCAAAATAAGCAAGTGGTTATAAAATATTCATTTTTGTCGTGGAATATTAAATCTTTGTCGGGAATATTCGTTTGGTCGTAGAATATTAAATGCTTGTCGGGAATATTAAATGCGACGACCGCGACCATAATGTGGGCCCCATAACGAAAGCGATTGGATGAAGAAAACGACAAATATAAGTTGGTTAAAAAATAACAGGCGTGTAGTTATTACCAGTTTAAGGCATTAGAATACGGTGGTTAAAATATCTTTATACTGGCGTTGTTTGCAAGTTAGACACTTTACGGTATTACTGCATATTGTTGAATTATTGATCCTTACGTCGGAAGGCACTACTCAATAATTATTACGGTGAGTTCTTGTTCAATAGTTTATTTTATTGATTCAATAATTGCAACGGTTGGTATTTTATATTATTCTTGCTTTCAATAATTGTCATCACGCACAAGATTTCCCATTATCGGATCAATAATTCATATTATTTGAATAATATTATTAGATAGCATTATTGGCAATGTCTAGAAAGTTACATCGAGGAGAGGTTTGTCACCTAATTGCGCGCCCGATGAGGAGAAATCCTTATCGGAAGCCCCCTTTTCCTGAGGAACGACTGGTTGTCATAAATGTGATTACGTATTATTATTTGTGAATAATTAATTATTGATTCATATGATAAGGAAATATTTATTTTATATGAATATAAATGATGGATTTATTTATGTGGTTATTAATGAAGGAATTAATGTTGAGGTGTTTTATCGGTATTTTTATCTGATTGGAGGTATTAAAAATCAAATCGGGGTTTTGAGATATATTATGGGGTTATAATTTTTAATCCGACCGTTGGATTGTGGTAATTTTTGGGTATGTTATACATACATAAGTTGAGTATATGTCCACAAATTTTGAACCGTTAAAAATGCACGAATGATTTGTTGTGAATTTTAAGAGGTGTCGATTCTAAATTAGGTTTATAATTGATTTTGGTGGAAAATTCTAGAATTGAGTGGGCCCCACTTGTGGTTGGTGAAAAAATGTGCTGAATTTTATTTCAAATGTGGTGGGTGGCAATAGTAGCGAGTAAAGCCATCGGTAGCAGTCAAGTCTCGCCTTGGTAGGCTAACATTTTCCTATAAATAGAGGGCTAAGTTAGAATTGAAAATCACACGAAAAACAAAGTTTTCTCTTTTTCTCTCTATATTATTGAGCGTATTTTGTGAGTATTTAGATACTTTGAGAGTTGGTTGTTCAAGAAAAGTTTCATTCAAAGATCACTTGAGACCTTTCCTTCCGGGCAAATCTTGATTCTTTGAGGTAAGGGATGTTATTTTCTTCTCAAATGATATTAATTCTTCAATATCATTATCTTTGAAATATTGGTTGGTACTTTTTATCAAATTTGGAACTTTTTTCATGCTCTGGGTTACTATTCATGAGTTACTATTCACGAGTTACTATTCATGAGTTACTATTCACGAAAGTTACTTATTCACGAGTACTATTCATGAAGCGTGAAGATGTTTTTTGTGGAATTTCTATCTTTTGGTGTCGAGTTACTATTCACGTGATACTCAAGACTATTCACGTATATCTGACACTATTCATAAATAAGCACTATTCATAAAAATGAAAATTTTTCTTTTCGTCTAAAATATCTATTCTGGATACTAGCTTTGATTGTATCCATGTTTTGATCATTCTTGAATTTTACACCACTATGATTATTTTTGAGGTATTGTTGGACATGGATAAAACAAAGTA
Organism: Panax quinquefolius; assembly: GCA_020205615.1. Classification (NCBI taxonomy): domain Eukaryota; kingdom Viridiplantae; phylum Streptophyta; class Magnoliopsida; order Apiales; family Araliaceae; genus Panax; species Panax quinquefolius. Next base: position 118,263 of record JAINUW010000027.1, on the reverse strand, counting down.
CGAATCCTTAATCCTTAATCCTTGTCATTTTGTTTCCTTTGGATTCGTTCTTTAAAAATATTTTCATCATCCTCGGTCTTAAATGATGATATTATTGAATATCTTTGGCTGTAGTGCAAAGATGAATGATTTCAAGAATATCTTTGGCTCGTAGTGCAAAGATGAATGATTTCTGAAGAATATCTTTGGCTTTTAGTAGTGCAAAGATGAGCGGTGTTTAAATGAACACGACCGATGATGAATATCTTTGGCCTCAGTGCAAAAAGATGAACAGTGTTTAAATGAACATGACCGATCGATGAATATCTTTGGCCTTTAGTGCAAAGATGAGCAGTGTTGAGATGAACATGACCGATTGATGAATATCTTTGGCTCATGGTGCAAAGATGAATATTTGATTTGAGATGAATATTGATTGATGTTACGGGGATAAAATATTGATGATGGACTGTTAAATTCATAGATTATAGTAGATTTCATTCTCTACGTAACTCTTCTATGAATTATTATTTCAATTGCGAATATTGATTTGAAACTTGTTGTTTATTGTATTCTATCGATTTTTCCTGTTGAAGACTAACGATAATTTGTTGTATATTATCTTAGTCATAACATTCTTTCTTTGGGCTAGTTGAGCTCACCCTTTTCCTTTTTGTTCCATTTTTCTCAGGAGGCGAGAATATAGCGAGTATGAGTCGGGGTATGGAATGAAGGTTTTAGAAAGGATTGTTTAGTAGTCCTCACCATTTTTTTAAATGTATCAATAAATGTGATGAGGATTTATTTGAGTATAGATATTGTCTAGAAGATAATATTTGTATTCAAACTTACAGTTTTACTGTTGTAATAATAAAGTTGTAGTTGTTTCTGTACCATGTATTTGGCGACTCAGAATGGGTTGGATGGAATGGACCTATTTTGGGGTCGTCACAACTACAATCAAATTAAGTATTTTAATTTCCATATTTTTGCCAAAACTCCATTTTTGACATCCTTGACCAAATTAACATTGTGATCACAATTTTACACCAATTTAACTCATTCAAACTACGTTCTCTTCGTTTATTACCGAATTAACATATTCAAGACTCAATTTACAGATTAATTTACAAACCAAGTATCAATTTTGAACTCCAAAAAGCCATATTCATACACACATGCACTGTAATCAGTTTTTCTTATTTTTGAACGTAAAGAAAGTAATTGGTACACTAAATCTTTATCTAGATGCTAGTTCTAACATGACAAATACATATAAATACAACAATTCAGTTTATAACAACAATTCACCCAACATGAATTTACAGAAAACATAAGACTCGTGAATATAAAATATTCATATATAATATTAAGGCTTTGAAAATATACCTTCAATTGCTTGGATAATCATTGCTAACCACAGAGAATTGTTTTAGAATCACAGGACTCTCTCTCAAATTCTCACAAACTTCTCTCTGCAAACTCTCTCTATTTTCTTTTCTCTGTATTCTTTCTTCTCTTTTCTGTATAAGCCAAAAGCTTTTCACGTAAATAAAACAGACGCTCCTAAAACGTATGTAACTGTCGTATAATTATTATTATAATAATAACATATCAGTTATAAAATATTATATATATTATTTTGATTTATTTTATTTATTATAATTCAAATTCAAAATTTAAAAGTCATAAGGCTATGTTTGGCAAACACTTTTAAAATTAAAGACTTAATATCTTTAAACCTTGTTTGACAAAACTAAATTAACTCCTTTAATTTATTTAATAACTCATTTATAGTATAGTTTATTGTCACACTTTTATTACCAAATTAAATTAAAAATATTATAATAATTCATTTAATCCTTATAAACTCTCTAATTTAATTATTAAATTAAATTAGAATATTATCTCATAATAATTAATTTCCTTAACTCATTCATTATTTATTTAATAAATAAATAATCAAATCAAATTAAACAAATATTTATTCTACAATAAACTCATCAATTAAAATATTTATATAATTCAATAAATATTTGAATTTAAAATTTAAAATTCTGGATTGTTGAGGGGAGCCAAATCCTAATATCATAGGACTGATTAAAAATGGGTGAAAATCAAATAAATGAATCGCATTTTTTTAACAGAATTATTTAAGGTATATTCGTTTATAACCGTTTTACAGTTCGGTATTCGGTTACAATTTTAGGTATGGAAATTAGATTATTCGGGTAACCGATTAACTGAATTAGAAACCTAAAAAATAAAAATAAATTACTATTTTTAATTAGATTTTGATAGACTTTGTCATATAGATTATGCACTTATATATTGTTAATTTGAAATTATTAAACTAGTTTATGAATTATATTATTAAACTACTTTATGAATTATTATGTTTGTGAATACTACGAGTACACATTGGATGAAGAAAACGACAAGTATAAGTTGTTTATAAATAACTGGTAGCGATTATTCTTCATTATCTTTGTTGGAATACCCGTGGTTAAAACACGATGTACGCGTTGTTGCACAAAGAAGCACCAGTATTGCACCAATTATTGATTCTTACGTGAAGGCACTACTCAATAATTGTTACGATGAATTACTTGTTCAAAGATTTTATTTTATTGATTCAATAATTGCTACGTTGATATTTTATATTATTGTTGTTCAATAATTGTCACTATACAATATTTTCCATTATCGAAGCAATAATTCATATTATCTCAAATAATATTATTAGATAACATTATTGGCAATGTCTAGAAAGTTACATCAAGGAGAGGTTTGGTCACCTAATTGCGTGCGCCAAGTGAGAAGAAATCCTTATTGAAAGCCCCCTCTTCCCTTAGGAGCTGCACAGTTGTCGATGTTGTGATTACAGTAATATTATTTGTGAATAATTAATTATTGATTTATATGATGAGGAAAATATTCATTTTATGTGGATATAGATGGAAAAAAATTTTAAAGTGACAATTATTGAAAATCGATATTTTATTTTTTCTGATAAAATAATATTTTATTATATTATTATAATATAATAATGATGATATTTTTTACAATGAATGTGGGATATATGAGTATATGAGGAGAAAGAGTATTTTTGTTGCAAAAGTTGTTTAAAACATGTTAAACATGTCTGTGGGCCCATTTCTTGACTGAAATTTAATTATAGCCTGTAAAATTGCCCATTTGTGGATTTCGGTAAATTTCTGTTTGGAATTTGGAAAAATTTTCTTCTGCAAAGTTGTAGATAATGAAATTTTCTATGGAAAAGATATGTGGTTCGAATTTTTCTGACAAAAGGGCTATTTATTATGAATTATTGAAGTTCTGAAGTTCCGAAATAATTGATTTTTGGAAGTTTTATTTATTTTTATTAATAAAAACGTTTTTTACATTTTGAGAGCATCATTAACATGTGCTAGGGGTTGAATTCAATTGCCAAAGGTGTACGTAAGAAATTTGTATATAATATTTATATTATATTCAATTTTCTGCTTTGGTGTTCTAAGCATTTTCCTATAAATAGGGTGCTTAGGTTAGAATTGAAAATCACACCAGAAACTAAAGTTTTCTCTCTCTTTCTCTCTCGATATATTGAGCGTATTCTTGTGAGTATTTTAATACTTTGAGTGTTGCTATACGGTGTAAGTTCAAGTCATATCCTATATCCGATGTTTCAACTAGAAGTACTGTCTTTACGAGGTAAAGGATGTTATTTTCTTCTTAAATGATATTATTTTCTTCAATATCATTATGCCGAAATATTGGTTTGAACTTTTTATCAAATTTGGAACTTTTGTGTGGGTTACTATTCACGTATACGGACTATTCACGATATCGTATACTTATTTCACCAAAAAATGAAATTTTCTTCTTTTTGTCCAAAATATCTATTATGGATACTAGCTTTGATTGTATCCATGTTTTGATCATTCTTAAATTTTACTCCACTCTGGTTATTTATGAAGTATTTTTGGACATAGATAAACCGAAATACGAATCCTTATTATTTGTTATTTTGTTTCACTGGATTCGTTTCTTTTAAAATATTTTTCATCATCCTCAGTCCTAAATGATGATATTACTGAATATATTTGGCCTGTAGTGCAAAGATGAACGATTTTCGATGAATATCTTTGGCCCGCAGTGCAAAGATGAACAGGTGTTTAGATGAACATGACCAACTGATGAATATCTTTGGCCTGTAATGCAAAGATAAATATTTAATTCCAGATATATATTGATTGATGTTACAGGGATAAAATATCGACGATGAACTTTTAAATTCATATATAGAAGATAGTAGTTTGCATTCTCTACTTAACTCTTCTAATGAATTATTATTTCCGCTGCGAAGATTGATTTAAAACTGGTTGTCTATTGTATTCTATTAAATTTTTCCCTGTTGAAGACTAACGATAATTTGTTCTATGTTATCTTAGTCATAATATTCTTTACTGGGCTAGTTGAGCTCACCATTTTCCTTTTGTTCCATTTTTCTTCTCAAGAGGCGAGAATGTAGCGAGTACTAGTCGGGGTATGGAATGAAGGTTCTAGAAAGTCATTTTAGTAGTCCTCACCATTTTTGTAAAATAATGTATCAATAATTATAATGAGGACTTATTTGAGTGTGGATATTGTCTAGATGACAATATTTGTATTTAAACTCACAGTTTTTATGTTGTATTAATAAAGTTGTAGTTATATCTGTACCATGTATTTTGACGACTCAGAATGGGTGTTGTATACCTATTTTGGGGGCATCACAATTGGTATCAGAGCTTAGGGATATAATCTCTGGCGGAGATCAGGGAATAGAACTAGGAGGGGAGAGACGAGTAAATCCTTCGCTAGTGTGTCCTACCTAAGCTTATTTGTTGGTCCGTCATAATATAGGGATATTATGTGATATGTTAATTTGTTAAATTAACCCTAGTTTTATGGCAAGCGTTTTGAGAATGTCAACCGAGAATGTTAACAATTGGAGTAAATGAGACCGTGGAGACACTGTGCTCACAAACGAGGAGAACGCGCATCATCGGTGGCAATGTTCCTCCCCATGAACAACAATGCCGTGAAGCGTGATGATGCGAACGGGATGTTTAGAAGCTTTTTGAAGTTCATGCAAAATCGACGAGGAGACTCGTGTTCAAAATACGAGGAGAAATGATAGCAATTCACGGTTTGTCACAAATGCAAGCGATTCAAAGAGTTGGGACCACCAAAATTTATTGGAAAGCGGATCCGATCAAAGGCGAGAGCGTGAGTTAAACAAATTACCAAGATATTCGATGTCTTGGGATGCACAGAGAAACGAAGGTTCCATTCGCCACCTTTATGTTCCGTGGTGATGCAGACTACTTGGTGGGAGTCATGAAGTGTACCCATCCAACCGCATTCAAAGATGTCTTGGGAGACATTTGAAATCTGTTCAATGACAAGTACTTTCCGAAAGTATTCGTCATATAAGCGAGTAGAGTTTATTAGGATCGAGCGAGAATAACATGGCGGTGTCCCAAAGACGAGGCGAAGTTTGCAAAGTTGTCCGTGTTTGCACCTCATTTGGTGGAGAATGAGGAACGTATGACGTGGATGTTTACGAGAGGTTTGAAACCCGGCGTACGTCCAATATCTCATTTCTCATAAATTTTCTCTCTATTCAGATGTTTTCAACGGGCTCAATTATTCGAAAGCGAGATAACGAGTACGGTCAACCGAGGGACCACAACCAGGATCATCTGGGTGACAAGCGATCATCGAACAACGATAACCAGCGGAGAAAGAAAAATACGGACAAGAGCGGCAACCACTCTGGTGGTAATCGTGGCCATTAAAATAGAAGAAACGAGTTGGGGGAGACTTTAAAAAGCGGAGATTCAACAATGACACTGTGAAGACGTCAGCACCAGCAGCAACTGGTTTTAAGGGAGAAGAACGACCACCGGTCGTATGCTATAAATGTGGAAAAGAGGGACATATCAGCCAAAACTGTCCACAACAGTTCAAAGTATGCTATAATTATGGAAAGGAAGGACATATCGCTCGAGATTATACTGTAGCGAAACCAAGTCCAATGGGGATGGTGACTCAAAAGGCTATCCCAGAAAAGTCAAAGTCAACGGTTCCTGGAAGAGCGTTTGTCGTGACTGGTCAACATGCGAGGAACCCAAACGAGGTGATCACGGGTAAGCTAATCATAAATTCATGTGAAGTTTATACCTTACTAGATACCGGTGCTACCCATTCATTTATTTCTCCTGCTTGTGCTCAACGTTTAAACTTGACTCTAGATAAATTAGACTTTGATTTATCTGTGGAGACTCCGTTAGGAGAAAATTTCATCACATCCACTGTTTATAAATCTTGTTTGATCCAAGTTGGCACCATCACATTACCTGTTGACCTTATCTCTTTAAAGATACTTGCTTTTGATGTGATTTTAGGGATTGATTGGTTAACTACTCATCATGCCAAAATTGATTGTTTTCGTAAGGTTGTTAGTTTTCATATTCCTAACCAACCTGTTGTGCGAATTCAAGCAACTAAGCCATTAAAATCAATCACTATTATATCAAGCCATAAAGCCATTCGTTTATTAAAAAACAGATGTCAAGCTTTCTTAGCCCATGTTATGGATTTGAATAAAGACACGTCATATTTGAATAATATTCCTGTTGTTATTGACTTTCCTGACGTATTTCCTGAAGAACTTCCGCCTACCCCGTAACGTGAAGTTGAATTCTTTATTGATCTTGAACCTGGTACAAAGCCCATTTCTAAAACCCCATATCGAATGGCTCCTATTGAACTTCAGGAGTTAAAGGTCCAACTACAGGAGTTATTGGACATCAGTTTTAGTCATCCTAGTACATCTCCTTGGGGTGCTCCTGTGTTATTCGTAAAGAAGAAAGACGGGAGTATGCGACTTTGTATCGATTACCGGGAATTAAACAATGTCACTATCAAGAATAGGTATCCGCTACCTCGTATTGATGACCTGTTTGACCAGTTGCAAGGAGCACAATTCTTTTCAAAGATCGATCTTCATTCTGGATATCATCAGCTGAAGGTTAAAACTGAGGATATTCCAAAGATTGCCTTCAGAACTCGGTACGGGCATTATGAATTCCTAGTCATGTCTTTTGGATTGACTAATGCTCCTGCGGCTTTCATGGATATGATGAACCGAGTATTCAAGGATTATTTGGATCAGTTTGTTGTTGTCTTTATTGATGACATCTTCATATATTCCAAAAGTCGTGAAGATCATGAGCACCATTTGAAGCTGATACTCCAAAGGCTGCGTCAAAACAAGCTATATGTTGTAACGCCCCCGAAATAGGTATACAACACCCATTCTGAGTCGTCAAAATACATGGTACAGATATAACTACAACTTTATTAATACAACATAAAAACTGTGAGTTGAAATACAAATATTATCATCTAGACAATATCCACACTCAAATAAGTCCTCATTACAATTATTGATACATTATTTTACAAAATGGTGAGGACTACTAAAATGACTTTCTAGAACCTTCATTCCATACCCCAACTAGTACTTTCATACATTCTCGCCTCGAGAAAAAAAAAAATGGAACAAAAGGAAAATGGTGAGCTCAACTAGCCCGATAAAAGAATATTATGACTAAGATAACATAGAACAAATTATCGTTAGTCTTCAACAGGAAAAAATTTAATAGAATACAATAGACAACCAGTTTTAAATCAATCTTCGCAGCGGAAATAATAATTCATTAGAAGAGTTAAGTAGAGAATGCAAACTACTATCTTCTATATATGAATTTAAAAGTTCATCGTCGATATTTTATCCCTGTAACATCAATCAATATATATCTGGAATTAAATATTTATCTTTGCACTACAGGCCAAAGATATTCATCAGTTGGTCATGTTCATCTAAACACATGTTCATCTCTGCACTACGGGCCAAAGATATTCATCAGAAAATCATTCATCTTTGCACTACATGCCAAAGATATTCAGTAATATCATCATTTAGGACTGAGGATGATGAAAAATATTTTAAAGAAAACGAATCCATTGAAACAAAAGAATAAATATTAAGGATTCGTACTTTAAACAATCCAAGTTCAAAAATACTTCATAAATAACCAGAGTGGAGTAAAATTCAAGAATGATCAAAACATGGATACAATCAAAGCTAGTATCCATAATAGATATTTTGGACGAAAAACGAAAATTTAATTTTTTGTGAATAGTGTCGTATTCGTGAATAGTGTTGTATACATGAATAGTGCCGGTATCTAACACGGTATAGACTTCGTAAGAGCTTATGATTAACTTACCCGTGATAATTTTATTCAGGTTCCTCGTCACGAGAGAAAAAAAAACGCTCTCTCTTAAACTACCGGCTTTGGCTTGTCTGGGACATCCTTTGGCATCACTATCCCAGTTGGACTTGACTTCACCATACGACAAAATCGAGCTAGGTGACCTTCTCTTCCGCAATTAAAACACGCTTTGGATTGTTGCGTACAGTTTGGATGGATGTGTCCCTCTTGTCCGCATTTGAAACATACGACCGATGGGCGTTCTTCTTCCTTTGAAACGGGTCTTTGGTCTTGAAGCGTCTTCACGCGTCATTGTTGAACCTTCTCTTCTTAAAATGTCCATTCTTATTATCTTGGCCATGATTACCACCGAAATAGTTACCATTCTTGGTATGATAATATCCCCCACGATGGTTATCTTTGTTCTGATGACCGTTGCCACCGGTATGATTATTATCGTGTTGTTGGTCGTTGTCTTTTGGTTGTGCTGACTCATTATCGCGCTCCAATAACTGAGCCCTATTCACAACATCTAAATATAAATAAAGTTTGTGAGAAATGAGATATTGACGTATATCGGGTTTCAAACCACGCAAAAACATTCGCGTCATTCGCTCCTCATTATCGACCAAATGGGATGCAAACCGGGATAACTCTGCAAACTTAGCCTCGTACTGTGACACGATCATATTGTTTTGCTCCAGCTTGATGAATTCTACCTCCTTCATGTGACGAATACTTTCAGGAAAGTACTTGTCGTTGAATAATTCTTGGAACTTCTCCCAAGACATCTTGAGTGCGTCAGGCTGGGTACATTTTATAGATTCCCACCAATGATCTCCTTCTTCACGCAACATAAAGGTGGCGAATGGAACCTTTTGCTCCTCTGAGCATTCCAAGACATCAAATATCTTGGTAATCTGCTTTATCCATGTCTCCGCCTTAAGTGGTTCTAGCTTTCCAAAAAACTCTGGTGGTCCCAGCTCCTTGAATTGCTTAGCGGTGACCAACCGTGGGTTGCCATTGTTTCCTCCTACATTATGAACAGGAGCCGCCTTCGTCTGATGTTGCATGAATTCTAAAAAGCTCTTAAACGTCACTGATCGTTAAATCGATTGATCGATGTTGTTGTTTACGGGAGGATTATCGCCATCCTGTTGCACATTGTCCCGATTATTGATCCGTGGAGAATCAATACTCATGCTCCATTGCTATTCTCAACATTCTCGGATGCCATTTTCAAACACTGCCACAAAACAAGGGTTAATTTATATGCAACATATTATCACTATACTCTGACCGACCAATCAAATACCAAATAAACTTAGGTAGGTCATACTAGCGAAGGAATTCCCCGTCTCTCCCCTCCTAGTTCTAGTCTCACATCTTAGCCAGGGATCATATCACTAAGCTTTGATACCAACTGTGACGCCCCCAAAATTAGGTATACATCACCCATCTTGGGTCGCTAGATACATGGTACAGAATTCAAATACAACTTACTAATATCATCATGCAGTATAATACGACAAAACATAAACTGTGAGTTTGAATACAAATATTATCTACTAGAGATTATACAAACTCAAAAGGAGTCCTCATTACAATTATTATCACACTATTTCACAGAATAGTGAGGACTACTAATGCTATCCTCTGGACCATCACTCCGTTCCCCGACTTGTCCCAACTATATTCTCATTTCCTGTAGAGAACAGTGAACAAAGGGTGAGCTCAACTAGCCCAGTAAGAAATATTATGACTAAGATAATGCAAAATAAATTATCATTAGCCTCCAACAATGCTAAACTGATAAAATATAATAGATATCAAGTTTAACTGCAGCGGAACAAGCAATCCATTAAAAGAGTCAAGTAGAGAATAGAATCTACTATCTTTTATGATTTAAAAAGTTTTTCATCACTTTTATCGTTGAGACTCAGCTCAATAAATAATCCACATCATTAAATCATCCCTACACTACAGGCCAAGGATATTCTTTAGTATCACGACCACGAATTATCCATGCACTACGAACCAAAGATAATCGTGTTTTCATCAACTATCTGATCATGCCATAAAACAATTCATCTTTTCTCCTTGGTCAAGAGAATCCATAGCCATAATCATACCAAAAAAGCGTCCATCAATGCACTACGGGCCAATGAGGACTTTTAATTTTCACATCATTTGTAACATTACGGTCATGATTATACTTAGAATAATCCTCAGCCATAATCATACCAAGTCCATCTATGCACTACATGCCACAGATGACTTTCAACATAACATAAACATGAGGATGATGATGATGATATAAGAATTCAATTAAACAAGTTCAAGAATTAATTTATCCGAGAACTAATAACGTCCTCATTGTCAACATGATCTTTGCTTTGTAGAGTAAAATTCAAGATTTCTCGAAAGAATATTTCCATGAAAATCTTTGGATGAAGCGCAAAATATCAAGGATATTCCACTAATTTCATGGAGTATAGAAGTCAAAATTTTAATCAATCCGAGTATAATACCGAATGGAATAGCAAAAGATATCACCATGCATGCGGTACCGCATGATTTGTTATTCAAATGAATAATAATAACGGAACCGGTCGGTGAAATTCACAAGCGGCGGGATGTTCCAATGAATAATAAATACGAAATAATAAATGATGGAACCAAGTCTCATGTATATACACGACATGGATATTTCGACGAGAATAATAAAGACGGAATAATAAAAAATGGAACCAGTCCTAAGCGTATAAGCATGCATGAGATATTCGGCGAGAATAATAAAGACGGAAAAATAAAAATGGAACCCGAGTTCTATATAGCACGAAGCATGGATATTTCGACGAATAATAAAGACAGAATAATAGAAGAATGTCACCAAGTATAGGGTAGTCCGCGTATACTGGTTATTCCAGCAGAATAATAAATAATGGAATAATAGAAGTTCTCTTCATGAATACAAAAGAAATAACACCCCTTACCGTAAAAGAAACTGAATATAAGAGTAGGGAAGTAGCAAAATACTTTTGTTCTTTCTCTCTATAATTTTTCTCTCTCTAGAGTTTCAGTGAATTTGTAATAAATAATGAAGGAATGAGCTTCTATTTATAGGAGAATGGAAGAGAACTGTTCATAGATGAAATAATTTTGCAAATATACGTATCAAGGTTTTGATATCACCAATGCAAAAATTCAATCAACTAACCAATAAGATTACAACAAAAAAATTAAAATATAATACATATATATATATAAACACATGTTTTCAACTTATATATATCAATATTATATATACACCACTTAATTTTTCTCCCCCATAACCAACATCAATCCCCCACCCACCCAATAATCAAATTCGTTACACTCTTACACATCACTATCACACTACCACTTTTCCACCATTTTCCACTCACACACATCACTTTCACTCTTTCTTTTCTCCCCACCACTCTCCACTCACACATATAATATTATATATATACACACACATCACAATCTTATATATATAAACTCCTTCCCCATACGTAACTCTCTCCCACCCCCATTTCCAAAATTAGTTTTTCAACACATATGGGCCCCACATGTGGGCCCCACCTTTAAATAATTTCTACCGATTATTTTGAAAAATAGGTAAATGGGGGTCTATAAAATAAGCAAAATTAAGTGACTTCTCACGTAAGCATCAATAATCAATACCGTGTGCTACTATGCAACCACGCGTATTTCTGTACTTTTACTACCGAGTAGTTCAACAGTATCAACGGTAAAACTTCCGCCGTTATTTTTAATAAAAATATTTTTGTCGTTTTCTCAATCCGACAATAATTCTATTGTGGGGTCCACTAATGATTGCGTCGTTGTACGAATATTCTCTGCTAAAACGAATATTCCCCGACCAATCGAATATAATACAACAACTTGCATACTTTGCAAAATTTATAAATACTACCCACAACTATAACATTATATCAAATCCACACCAAAATATTAAAAAATATTTCTAGAAATTTAAATCTTTATTCATAAAATCTGGGGTCTCACACCTTTTGTCAGAAAAAATCGAACCACATGTCTTTTTCATAGGAAATTTCATTATCTACAACTTTGCAGAAGAAAGTTTTTCCAAATTCCAAACAGAAATTGACCGAAATCCACAAAAGGACGATTCTACAGGCTATAATCAAATTTCAGTCAAGAAATGGGCCCATAGACATGTTTAACATGTTTTAAACAACTTTTGCAATAAAAATACCCTTCCTCTTCATATATCCCACATTCATTGTAAAAATATCATCATTAGTATATTATAATAATATAATAAAATATTATTTTATCAGAAAAGATAAAATATCGATTTTCAACAATTGTCACTTTAAAAATTTTCTCCATCTATATCTACATAAAATGAATATTTTTCTCATCATATAAATCAATAATTAATTATTCACAAATAATATTACAGAATCACAATCTGAAATGACCAAAGCCGGTTCAGAGAAAGGGGGCTTTCCAATAAGGAATTCTCCTTACTGGCGCGCAATTAGGTGACCAAACCTCTCCTTAGACAGAACATTCTAGACATTGTCAATAATGTTATCTAATAATATTATTTAGATAATATGAATTATTGCTTCGATAATAGAAAATACTGTGTAGTGACAAATATTGAAACAACAGTAATATAGAATATCAATGCAACAATTATTGAATCAATAAAATAAAATCTTTGAGCGATAATTACGTAACAATTATTGAGTAGTGCCTTCTTACGTAAGAATCAATAATTGGTGCAATATCGTGTGCTACTGTGCAACAATGCGTATTACTGTGTTTTGACCACCATGTATTCCAACATGTATTCCAATAGTATTAACGGTAACAACTGCACCGTTATTTATAAACAACTTATACTTGTCATTTTCTTCATCCAATCGCTTTCCGTTATGGGCCCCCACAAAGGTCGCTACCGTCAGTTGCGAATATTCCCAAGCGGTAGAAATCTTCCACGACCAAACGAATATTCTCCGATAAAAAATGAATATTTTATAACCACTTGCTTATTTAAATTATTTGCGCATTTTATCCACAACTAACCACATTAATCAAATCAACCCTTACTATTTCAAAATAATAAATAGAGGAAATTTAATTTTATTTATAATAAGTTGTGGTCTTACAACCTCCCCTCCTTATGAAATTTCGTCATCGAAATTGACGTACGTACCTGGTGTTTCGAAAAGACGAGGATACCTCGCTTTCATTTCTGTTTCCAACTCCCAGGTCATTTGTAAGACCCCAACTTTTATGAATAAAGAATAATTTTTTCGAATTATATTTTTGAATATTATGGTATTGATTTGATATAATGTTATAGTTGTGGGTAATATTTATAAATTTTGCAAAGTACGCAAGTTGTTAAATAATATTCGATTGGTGAGGAATATTCGCTTTTAACGAGAATATTAAATACAACGGCACAATCATTGGTGGACCCCTGGCGAAATTAATGTCGATTGAGAAAACGACAACAATAATTTTTATGAAAATAACTACGGAGGTGTTATCGTTAAAACTATTGAACTACCCAATAATAATAGTAAAATGCGATGTCTGGCGTGGTTGCCGAATAACACAGGTATTGATTATTGATGCTTACGTGATAAGTCACTCAGCTATACTCAATTATTGCTATAGTAATTGCTGCATCATATTTCTCATATTATTGATTCAATTATTGTTACAGTATCATCTGCATTATATAATATATTATTAAATCAATAATTGAGACGGCAAAGTTATTAATATTATTATTTATAATATTGACAATGTCTAGAAGTTCTGTCAACGAGAGGTTTGGTCACTTAATTGCGCGCCAATAAGGAGAAATCCTTATCGGAAAGCCCCCTCTTTCCTGAAAACGACCTGGTTGTTAAATATTTTGAATTATAATATTAATGATGAATAAGTTCGTGTTGATTAAAGATGAATTTTATAGTTCCATTGTGTTGGACTTATTTGTGTTAGTATAATTGATGTCTGGAGGATATATTGTTCAATTGGGTATTCGGGACACTTTTCGTGTCTGAGTACTATTCACGAGTTACTATTCACGAGTTGCTATTCATGAAGTACTATTCACAAGTTACTATTCACCCAGTTACTATTCACTCTAGTATTGTGCATTCGGGTATTTGGGTACAATATTATTCCATGAGGAGATGTGCTAATTTTTTAGACCGTTGGTTGAAGATATAATAGTAAGTCAATATGGACCACTGGTGGAGTTTTAATAGTAAATCAATATGGATCGCTGGTTTAAAGTTTTAATAGTAAATCAGTATGGACCGTTGTTTTAGTTTTAATAGTAAACCAATCTGGATCGTCCGTTTAATAGTAAATCAATCTGGACCGTTCATGAATTAGTTACTATTCATTCTATTTTCCTATAAATAGAAGCTCATTCCTTCATTATTTCTTACGAATTCACTGAAACTCTAGAGAGAGAATTATAAGAGAACCTATAGAAAAGTATTCTGCTACTTCCCTACTCTTATATTCAGTTTCTTTTACGGTAAGGGGTGTTATTTCTTTCTTTCGTCTTAATGAAGAGAACTTATATTATTCCATTATTTATTATTACATTGGAATAACTTTGTATCTGCTGAGCTACCCTATACATGGTGACATTCTTCTAATATTCCGTTCTTTATTATTCGGCCGAATATCCTTTACGTAACGTTCTGTGGGACTGGTTCCATTATTTATTATTCGCCGGAATATCACATACGTAATGTTTTCTGCCGGACTGGTTCCATTATTTATTATTCATTGGAATATCCATGCTGTGCATTTACGCCGTACCTGGTTCCATTATTTATTATTCTGTCAAAATATCATGTCTGTGCGTTTACACTGGCCTGGTTCCATCCTTTATTATTCTGTTGGAATAACCGTCTATGCGAAGTACCGCATGCATGGCGATATCTTTTGCTATTCCATTCGGTATTATACTCAGTTGATTAAAATTTTGACTTCTATACTCCATGAAATTAGTGGAATATCCTTGATAAATGCTTCATCCAGTATTTTTCATGGAAATATTCTTCTGAGCTTTCTTGAATTTTACTCTACAAAGCAGTATCATGTTGACAATGAGGACGTTATTAGTTCCTGGATAAATTATTTCTTGAACTTGTTTAATTGAATTCTTATATCATTGTCATCATCCTCATGTTTATGTTATGTTGAAAGTCATCTATGGCCTGTAGTACATAGATGGACTTGGTATGATTATGACCAGGGATTATTCGGTGTAATCATGACCGTAATGTTACAAATGATGTGGTAAAAGTCCTCATTGGCCCGTAATGCATTGATGGACAGTTGTTGGCATGATCATGACCATTAATGAATACACGAATGTCCTTGGCCCGTAGTGCATGGATAATTGTGGTCGTGATACTAAAGAATATCCTTGGCCGTAGTGCAGGGGTGATTCAATGATGTGGATTATTTATTAAGCTAAAAAGTGATGAAAAACCTTTTAAATCATAAAAGATAGTAGATTTCATTCTCTACTTGACTCTTTTAATGGATTGCTTGTTCATTGCGCAGCTTAAACTTGATATTTATTATATTTTTTATCGCTTTAACATTGTTGAAGGCTAACGATAAATTATTCTCGCATTATCTTAGTCATAATATTTCTTCTTCGGGCTAGTTGAGCTCACCTTTCTTTTTCACTTTATTCTCTTGAGGAAATGAGAACGTAGTTGGGACTAGTCGGGGAACAGAGTGATGGTCCTAGATGGTGCAATAGTAGTCACTATTTTGTGAAATAGTGTGATAATAATTGTAATGAGGACTCCTTTTGAGTTTGTATAATCTCTAGTAGACAATATTTGTATTCAAACTCACAGTTTATGTTTTGTCGTATTGTACCTGACGATTGTATTATTAAGTTGTATTTGAATTACATACCATGTATCCAAGCGACTCAAGATGGGTGATGTATACCAAATTTTGGGGGCATCACAGTTGGTATCAAAGCTTATGGATATGATCCTTGGCTAAGATGTGAGAATAGAACTAGTAGGGGAGAGACGGGGAATTCCTTCGCTAGTATGACCTACCTAAATTTTTTTATATTTAATTGGTCGGTCAGAATATAGGGATAATATGTGACATGTTAATTAACCTTTTGTTTTGTGGCAGTATCTGAAAATGACATCCGAGAATGTTGAGAATAGCAATGGAGCACAAAGCACGTTGATTCACCACATATCAATAATCGGGATAATGTGCATCGTGAAGGCAACAATCCTCACGCAAAACAACAACACTGACCAAATGATGAATGATCAAATGTTCGAGACTTTATACAATTCATGCAACAAAGAAAGCAGAGGGCTCTGTCCAAAATATAGGTGGAAACATCGAAAACTCTCGGACGGTCACCGCTAAAAAGCTTCAAGGAGCTGGGACCACCGGAGTTTATTGGAGAGCCAAAACCACTTAAGGCAGAAGCATGGATAAAGCAGATCACCAAGATATTTGATGTCTTGGGATGCTCTGAGGAGCAAAAGGTTTTTTTTTGCCGCCTTTATGTTGCGAGGAGAGGCAGATTACTGGTGGGAATCGGTAAAGCGTACTCAACCTGCCGCACTGAAGATGTCTTGGGAAAAGTTCCAAGAACTATTCAACGACAAGTACTTTCCGAAAAGTATTCGTCATATAAAAGAGGTAGAATTCATCAAATTGGAGCAAAATAATATGGCCAGGTCGCAAAGATGAAGCCAAGTTTGCCGAGTTGTCGGTTATGCGTCCCACTTGATGGATAATGAAGAGAGAATGACATGGATGTTTTTAAGAGGTTTGAAGCCGGAGATACGTCAACATCTTATTTCTCATAAACTGTGTTTGTATTCAGATGTTGTAAATAGGGCTCAGTTAGTGAAGCGCGATAACGAGTCGACGCAACGAAAGGAGAGCAGCCGACAAAATGATAATACCAATGAGAGCAGTCATCGAAGCGGTGACAACAAGCGTGGAGGGAATCAACAGGCCAGAAATGGTAACCACTTCGGTGGTAATCAAGGCCAAAATAATAAGAATGTACATTTCAAGAAGAGGAGAATCAACAATGATGGAAGGACGCCAGCACCAGCACCCGTTGTTAATGGCGGAGAACTACCACCTATCATATGCTTCAAATGCGGAGGGGAGGGACACATCAGTCCAAACTGTGTAATGTCGTCCAAAGCATGTTATAATTATGGAAGAGAAGGTCACTTAGCCCGATTTTGTCATTCACCGAAGACAAGTTCAATTTAGGATGGAGGCACCAAAGGTCATTCCCGAAAAAGTCAAAGTCGGTAGTGCAAGGAAGAGCGTTTGTTGTGACCTCCCAAAAAGCAAGGAACCCGAATGAGGTCATCACGGGTAAGCTTATCATAAACTCTAACGAAGTCTATACTTTATTTGATACTGGTTCTACCCATTCTTTTATTTCTCCTACTTGCACTCAACGATTAAATTTGACTCCGGAGAAATTAAACTTTGACTTATCTGTGGAAACTCCGTTGGGAGAAACCTTCATTACATCCACTGTTTATAAGTCTTGTTTGGTTCAAATCGGTAACCGCACATTACCTGTCGATCTTATTTCTTTAAAAATACTTGCATTTGACGTAATTCTAGGGATTAATTGGTTAAATACTCATAATGGAAAAATTGATTGTTTTCGTAAGGTTTTTAGTTTTCATATTCCTAATCAACCTATTATGCGAATTTAAGCGACCAAACCATTAAAATCAATCACGGTCATTTCAAGTCATAAAGCTATTCGTTTATTGAAAAACGGATGTCAAGCTTTCTTAGCTCATGTCACAGATTTAAACAAAAATACGTCAGTTTTGAACGATATTTCTATTGTTAATAAATTTCCTGACGTATTCCCTGAAGAACTTCCTGGCCTACCCCCAGAGCGTGAAATTGAATTTTGTATCAACCTTGAACATGGTATAAAACCCATTTCCAAAGCCCCATATCGAATGGCTCCTATTGAACTTCAGGAGTTAAAGACCCAATTGCAGGAATTGTTAGACATTAGTTTCATTTGTCCTAGTAGGTCTCCTTGGGGTGCTCCTGTTCAATTCGTGAAGAAGAATGATGGGAGTATGCGACTTTGTATTGATTATCGGGAGTTGAATCATGTCACCATCAAAAATAGGTATCCATTGCCACGTATTGATGACCTGTTTGACCAGTTGCAAGGAGCCAAATTCTTTTCAAAGATTGATCTTCGTTCCGGATATCACCAATTAAAGATTAGAACCAATGACATTCCAAAGACGGCTTTCAGAACTCGGTATGGACATTATGAATTTCTAGTCATGTCCTTCGGATTGACTAATGCTCCTGCTACCTTCATGGATATGATGAACCGAGTATTCAAGGAATATTTGGATCACTTTGTGGTCGTCTTTATTGATGACATCCTTATTTATTCC
This sequence comes from Panax quinquefolius, assembly GCA_020205615.1. Classification (NCBI taxonomy): domain Eukaryota; kingdom Viridiplantae; phylum Streptophyta; class Magnoliopsida; order Apiales; family Araliaceae; genus Panax; species Panax quinquefolius. The sequence continues at coordinate 99,428 of JAINUW010000027.1, read as the reverse complement.
AAAAGCCGTGAAGATCATGAGCAACACTTGAGGCTGACACTCCAAAAGCTTCGTGAATACAAGCTTTATGCCAAGTTGAAGAAATGCGAGTTCTGGCTTAAGGAAGTAGCATTCCTTGGGCACGTAGTATCAAGTCATGGAATATCTTTTGACCCGACAAAGATTGAAGCTATTCAAAGCTGGGAGCAACCTAAATCAGTGACCGAAGTACGTAGCTTTCTCGATTTAAATTTGGTTATTATCGAGATTCGTGGAAGGAATTTCTCGAATCGCTACTCCATTAACTCAAATGACTCGAAAAGATACAAAGTTCGATTGGAGCGAAGAATGTGAGAAGAGTTTTCAAGAACTCGGGAGGAGACTCATTTCAAAGACTGCTACGACAATACCATCCGCTCGGAGGATTTGTCATCTCACAGTGATGCTTCCCGCAAAGGGTGGGATGTGTTCTCATGCGACACGGGAAAGTCATAGCCTATGCCTCAAGACAACTCAAAGAATATGAGAGGAATTATCCTACTCATGATCTAGAGTTAGCAGCTATTGTCTTCGCACTTAAAATTTGGAGGCATTACTTATATGGGGAGAAAGTGGAGATCATTACGGATCATAAAAGCCTCAAATATTTCTTCACTCAAAAGGAACTCAACATGCGATAACGATGTTGGCTTGAACTGTTGAAAGATTATGATCATACCATCCAATACCATCCTGAAAAGCGAACGTAGTGGTAGCGCGTTGAGTAGAAGATCATATGCAAAATCTGAGTGCGATATTGTCAATGAGGCCCATTTTGTGTGACTTGCAAAGGATGGAGCTAGAGTTAAAACTCAGGGACCCATGTGATGATGGCGAATATACGAGTAGAACAGACTTTAATTGATAAAGTTAAAGTTGTTCAAGCTCTGAACCGAGTCGATGCGTATGAGGAAGAAAGTGCAAGAAGGTGCTATCTTAGGAAGCAAGAATCGATGAAGAAGGAATACTTGAGTCAACTCCAGACTTTGTGTTCTAACGACCACGATTTAAAGTATAAAATCATGATGGAGACACACAACACACCGCTTTGCAATCCATCACAGGAGCACCAAAATGTATCATGATCTTCGACATACATTTTGGTGGAGCAATATGAAGAGAGAGATAGGCGGAGTTTATCTCAAGGTGTTTAACTTGTCAACGAGTCAAGGCGGAGCATCAAGTACCAAAAGGTCCATTGCAACCACTTGAAATTCCAGAATGGAAGTGGGAGCACATTACCATGGACTTCGTTACCAGTCTTCCCACGGTTTCTCAAGGCATAGATACGATTTGGGTCATTGTTGATAGATTGACCAAGTCTGCCCATTTCTTACCGATACGGGAGACTTATTCCCTTGAACGTCTTGCTAGTATGTACGTGAATGAGATTGTGAGGTTGCATGGCATGCCAGTATCCATAGTTTCGGATCGTGACCCAAGATTTACTTCAAGATTTTGGGTTAGCTTGCAAAAAGCTATGGAGTGCAGTTCTGATTCGATTCGGCATACCATCCTCAAATGGACGGACAATCAGAGAGGACTATTCAAACTCTTGAAGATCTATTAAGACTTTATGTCCTCGATTTCAAAGGGAGTTGGGATAAGTACCTACCATTGGTGGAATTCTCCTACAACAACAGTTATCAGGCAAGTATAGGTGTGGCTCCATTTGAAGCATTGTATGGACGAAAGTGTCGCTCTCCAGTATGTTGGGATGAGGTAGGAGAAGAAACATTGTTGGGACCAGAGTTGGTACGAATGACTACAGAGAAGATTCAAACGATTCGACAACGTATACAAACGGCACAGGATCGACAAAAGAGTTATGCGGATCTTCATCGAAAGGACGTGGAATTTAGTATTGGGGATCATGTATTGTTGCGTGTGGCTCCATGGAAGGGAGTTGCAAGATTTGGGAAGAGAGGAAAGCTCAATCCACGATTTATTGGTCCATTTCAGATTCTTGACCGAGTAGGAAATGCGGCCTATAGACTCGCGTTACCTCCAAGTAGGTCTCGTGTTCATAATGTTTTTCATATATCTGTGCTTCGTAAATATGTGAAAGACCCGAACCACGTCATTGAGTTAGAACCGGACGAGACAGCCGAAGACTTAACGTACGAAGAGGTACTTGTCAAGATCTTGGATAGGAATGAGCATGTCCTACGCACGAAGGTCATACCACAAGTTAAAGTTTTGTGGAGAAACCATGCTATTGAGGAAATGATGTGACGCCCCCAAAATTTGGTATACATCACCCATCTTGAGTCGCCAGATACATGGTACAGAATTCAAATACAACTTAATAATACAACTGTCGTGTACAATACGACAAAACATAAACTGCGAGTTTGAATACAAATATTGTCTACTAGAGATTATACAAACTCAAAAGGAGTCCTCATTACAATTATTATCACACTATTTCACAGAATAGTTAGGACTACTAATTCACCATCTAGGACCATCACTCTGTTCTCCGCTACATTCTCATTTCCTGAAGAGAACAGTGAAAGAAAGGGTGAGCTCAACTAGCCCAGTAAGAAATATTATGACTTAACGTACGAAGAGGTACCTGTCAAGATCTTGGATAGAAAGGAGCATGTCCTACGCACGAAGGTCATACCACAAGTTAAAGTTTTATGGAGAAACCATGTTATTGAGGAAATGACTTGGGAGTTGGAAACATAAATGAAAGCGAGGTATACTCTTCTTTTTGAAACACCAGGTACGTACGTCAATTTCGAGGACGAAATTTCATAAAGAGGGGAGGTTGTAAGACCCCAACTTATTATAAATAAAATTAAATTTCCTCTATTTATTATTTTGAAATAGTAAGGGTTGATTTGATTAATGTGGTTAGTTATGGGTAAAATGCGCAAATATTTTAAATAAACAAGTGGTTATAAAATATTCATTTTATCGGAGAATATTCGTTTGGTGGTGGAATATTCTTACCGTCGGAAATATTAGTACAACTAAGACCTTGTGTGGGCCCCATAACGAAAAGCGATTGGATGAAGAAAACGACAAGTATAAGTTATTTATAAATAACGACGCATTTGTTACCGTTAATACTGTTGGAATACCCGGTGGTTAAAACACATTAATACGCGTTGTTGCCTGCGATGTAAGACACCTGTATTGCACCAATTATTGATTCTTACATAAGAAGGCACTACTCGATAATTGTTCACGATAATTACTTTTCAATTTTTTATTTTATTGATTCAATAATTGTTACGTTGATATTTTATATTACTGTTTGTTCAATAATTGTCACTACACGTATTTTTCATTATCAAAGCAATAATTCATATTATCTGAATAATATTATTAGATAACATTATTGGCAATGTCTAGAAAGTTCTGTCTAAGAAAAGGTTTGGTCACCTAATTGCAAGGCCAAGATGAGAGAAATCTTTATTGGAAAGCCCCTCTTCTCACGGAACCGTCAGGTTATCGATTATTGTGATTCTGTAATATTATTTGTAAATAATTAATTATTGATTTATATGATGAGGAAAATATTCATTTTATGTGGATATAGATGGAGAAAATTTTTAAAGTGACAATTGTTGAAAATCGATATTTTATCTTTTCTGATAAAATAATATTTTATTATATTATTATAATATAATAATGATGATATTTTTTACAATGAATTGGGGATATATGAAGTATATGAGGAGAAAGAGTATTTTTGTTATAAAAGTTGTTTAAAACATGTTAAACATGTCTGTGGGCCCATTTCTTGGCTGAAATTTAATTATAGCTTGTAAATCGCTTGCTTATGGATTTGATCGATTTACATTTGGAATTTGAAAATATGTTCTTCTGCAAAGTTGTAGATAATGAAATTTCCTATAAAAAAAGACATGTGGTTTGAATATTTCTGACAAAAGGGCTATTTATTATGAATTATTGAAGTTCTGAAGTTCCAAAATAATTGATTTTTGGATGTTTTATTTATTTTTATTAATAAAAACGTTTTTTACATTTTGAGAGCATCATTAACATGTGATAGGGGCTGAATTCAGTTGCCAAAGGTGTACGTAAGAAATTTGTATATATATATTTATATTATATTCAATTTTCTGTTTTGGTGTTCTAAGCATTTTCCTATAAATAGGGTGCTTAGGTTAGAATTGAAAATCACACCAGAAACTGAAGTTTTCTCTCTCGATATATTGAGCTTATTCTTGTGAGTATTTTAATACTTTGAGTGTTGCTATCTGATTGTAAGTTCAAGTCATAACCTATATCCTCCAGTTTTTTACTAAAAGTATTGTCTTTTACTGAGGTAAGGATGTTATTTTCTTCTTAAATGATATTATTTTCTTCATATCATTATCTTAAAATATTGGTTTGAACTTTTTATCAAATTTGAAACTTTTTATGTAGGGAGTTACTATTCACGTATACGACACTTATTCACGATATCGACACTATTATTCACGAATACTGGCACTATTCATTTAAAAAATGAAATTTTCTTATTTTTGTCCAAAATATCTATTATGGATACTAGCTTTGATTGTATCCATGTTTTGATCATTCTTGAATTTTACTCCACTATGATTACTTATGAGGTATTTTTGGGCATGAATAAACCGAAATACGAATCCTTATTATTTGTTATTTTGTTTCACTGGATTCGTTTCTTTTAAAATATTTTTCATCGTCCTCAATCCTAAATGATGATATTACTGAATATCTTTGGCTGTGTCTGAAGATGAATGATTTCAGATGAATATCTTTGGCCCGTAGTGCAAAGATGAGCAGTGTTTAGATGAACATGATCAGTGATGAATATCTTTTGGCACATGGTGCAAAGATAAATATTTAATTCCGGATATATATTGATTGATGTTACGGGGATAAAATATCGATGATGAACTTTTAAATTCATATATAGAAGATAGTAGTTTGCATTCTCTACTTAAATCTTCTAATGAATTATTATTTCATTCTGAAGTTTGATTTAAAACCTGGTTGTCTATTGTATTCTATTAGATTTTTCCTCGTCAAGACTAACGATAATTTGTTACATGTTATCTTAGTCATAATATTCTTTACCTTGAAATTTAGTTGAGTTCACCCTTTTCCTTTTGTTCCATTTTTCTTCTCAAGAGGCGAGAATGTAGCGAAAGATTAGTCGAGTATGGAATGAAGGTTCTAGAAAGTCATTTTAGTAGTCCTCACCATTTTTGTAAAATAATGTATCAATAATTGTAATGAGAACTTATTTGAGTGTGGATATTGTCTAGATGACAATATTTGTATTTAAATTCACAGTTTTTATGTTGTATTAATAAAGTTGTAGTTGTATCTGTACTATGTATTTTGACGACTCAGAATGGGTGTTGTATACCTATTTTGGGGGCGTCACATTAAGTCTGACTACAAGGCTTCTTAACTCGCAGCTGACTACTTATTGAAAGATCGTTAAATATTATTTGGAAATTCTAGTGTGAAATTTGAAATGAAATATTTTTATTTGGTAAAAATAGATTCATATTTTGGTTATATACTGAATAACCGAATAGTATAATTGGATTATTCGGGTTTCTATTTTGGATATTTGTTCGGATAGTGAAATTATATGAAATTCGATATTCGTTTATAACTGAATTGACAATTCGATATTCGGTTATAACCGAATACTCAAACCGTTTTAAATTCGGTCAATATGTGCCTTACAAATTACTCCCTCCGTCCCTATTTAAATGACGTTTTAGAATTTTTATTTGTCCCTAATTAATTGATGTTTGTTTAAATCTAGGAGAATTAATGATAATTTTTCCAAAATTACCCCTCATTACTCTATCTATTTGTTTGGCACTTTAAACTCTTGTGTTATGATAAATTAATGATTTAAGGGTATTATAGATAATTGAGTACTATATTTAATGATTTCCAATTATTATCTTAATTCTTGTGCTCATCTTTAAAACGTCATTTAAAAAGGGATGGAGGAAGCAAGTATCTTTCCTTGTTTTGTTCAAACCCAACAGTTTTAAATTTCAACTTAAATACAAAAAATGTTGAGATTTTCACCCAACCTAAGATTATTATTTTGATTATCGTGAAACTTTTGGACCTTTATATAAATGTTTTGTTTTTCTTTTCCAATCTCTCCATCACAAATTTAATTAACATTGTTGGGTTGGACCACAAGGGTGGTTGTATGGTTGGACATCAACTTCCCCATCCAAATCATGAACTTCCATAAAGAAATTCATTGCCAAATTGTCACATCATCCCCACTATTTTGGCACACCGTTCCTCAATTATCCTTGGAACTTGGAAGTTCCCACCGGTTCGGTTGTACTCATGTTATTTTCTTCGTAAATAATGATAGACAATTACACAAAAATTGTTGGTACATTTTATAATATTCTTTTTGTGTTGAATTATAAGATTATTATTAATTTTTTAAAAATTAATTTCACACTTTTTTAAATTTAAAATTGACATAATTCAAATTTAGATCGGAGGTAGTATAATCCGAAATCTGCTCCCCTCCAGATTATTTCTTCCATACCTGCAATCTCAGCTGTACACATTAAGATTACAAGTCATACTAATAACATATTTAAACATGTGTGCAGTTGGGATTGCAAATATATAGGATCCGGAGTATGGAGAAAATAGTCTGAAGGGGAGCAGCTCTCGTATAATCCATCGTTATTCTTTCAATAAATTAAATAATTTTTGTCTAATCATCTAACAATTTTTTTGTGGGTGTGGGTGTGGGTGTGGGTGGGGGTGGGGGTGGGGGTGGGGGTGGGGGGGTCCATCCACTCATAAATTAGTAGTCCGGGCATGAAATCATTTTCCACTTTGTTGATTGCATGAAATTTCCTTTCACTCCAAAAGAGCCGTCAAATGGCTTACTAAAAATTCCCATAAATCATACTCCTTCCGTCCCATAGTTATAGGCTGATTTCTTTTGGCACATAGTTTAAGAAAATTAGTTAAGTAGCAATTTTTAACATAAATTTTTCACATATACCCCTTAATATGAAATTAATGAATAAGTTAATTATTCCTTACTTATCACATTGGAACTCTCAACTTTATTGATTGACGTGTACTAACCATTAAAATCTATAAAAACTTTAACAAAGAGATCTGTGACATTAAATGTGGTGATAAAAATAATGATATTGAATGTTGTTTCTTCAAAAAAAAAAGTAAAGATTGAATATTTATTATAAGGGCATAAAAATAAAACAATGAACCAACTAAAATTTATAAATAGTAAGTAGCCTATATATTGAGACATCTCAAAATAAAAAATCATCCTATAACTATGGGACGGATGGAGTACTCTTATTTTATTCCAACATAGTGGTCAGATGACATAAATAGAAGCAATTTTGATAAATCAAAGTAATTTGTTTAGTGCTGGGGGGGCTCCTATGCTAACGACCGGTACTTGTGTATTAATTTTTTTTTTAACCAAAATTATAAGAATAAAAAAAAATAGTGCAAGTTTGAACAAAGAACTGTAAAAAAAATATACTTTCTTTTACAGTTCTTTATTCAAACTTGCACTATTATTTTTTATTTTTTATTCTTATAATTTTGATTAAAAAAATATTAATACACGGGTACCGGTCGTTAGCACCGGACGCCCCCAACCCGTGCTTTGTTGTCTAGTAACAAGTTCTTTCACGATAGAAATTTTGTAGTTGTCTTGATTATGATTAGATTTCTTGTAAATCTAAAAGTTTTAGGTTCGAACCTTAAGTAGGATGTGTATTTAATTTCAATCAAAAATTAGTAAAAAATAAAAATGCATTATCTGTTTTTTTTTTAAAACCGAATGATAAGAGAAAACACTTTAAAAATTAAAATAATATAAAATTAATTTTGATAAAAGATTCAAAATTATATTTTCAGAGAAAAATTTTCAAACTAATTTATAGTTATTTCTATTTTTCGACTACTACAAGTCTTTTTTTTTTTTTAAAACACCAAATTTACTTTTCAAGAAATTATTTTTATCAAAAAAATTCCACAACTAAAAGGTGCCTATATTATGTCATCTTTATCACGATTAATGACTTTTTTCTCTCCAGTCAAAAATATACTCTTTTTTTCTCACACCAACTCGTACTCGTGACCTGACTCAACAAGATTTGCATTAGGTATACGTCACCCATCTTGGAGTTACACTTATACTGATACATAAATTCAAATCTGACTTATTAACTTAACTCGTCGTATCTGATCTGACGTAAAGCTATGAAGTTGAATACAAATATTGTCTACTAGATATTATCTGAACTCAAAAGGAGTCCTCATTACAACTATTATCACACTATTTCACGCGAATAGTGAGGACTACTAATCTTATCCTCCGGACCATTACTCTCCGTTCCCGACTGTCGTCGGTTATGTTCTCATTTCACGAAGAAAACGGTGAAAGAAAGGGTGAGCTCAAACTAGCCCAAAGATAAGAAATATTATGACTAAGATAATGCGAATAAATTATCATTAGCCTTCAACAGATGTTAAGCGATAAAATACAATAGACAACCCGGTTTAAGCTGCGATGGAATATCAATCCATTAAAAGAGTCAGTAGAGAATAAAATCTACTATCTTTTAGGTTTTAAAAGGTTTTCATCAATTTTTTTATCATTTGACTCTAGAACAATAAATAAACCACCACATCTAATCATCCCCGCATACCCGCGGTCAAGGATTTTCATCAAATTATCAATGGTCGTGACTATCTTAGAATCACCCCCAGTCATAATCATACCAAAAACTATCCATCATCTGCATTCTGAGCCCTTTGAGACTTTTATCACATCATTTATAACAAGCCATTATTATACTAGAATGATCCTCAGTCATAATCATACTAAGTTCATCTATGCACGTAAGCGAAAAGATAACATAATATATCATGAGGATGATGACAATGACATAATAATTCAATAAAACAAGTTCAAGAATTATTTTATCCGAGGAATTAATTAACGTCCAAATTGTCAACAAGAATCTTTGTTTTGTAGAGTAAAATTCAAGAATGATCGGAAGAATATTTCCATGAAAGATCTTTGGATGAAACGCAAATATCGAGGATATTCTACTAATTTCATGGAGTATAGAAGTCAAAGTTTTAACCAACCGGTATAATAAAGAATGGAATAACAAAAGAAATCACCATGCATGCGGTGCTTGGCATAGGCAGGTTATTCAACGAATAATAATAACGAGAACCGGTCGGTGAAATTCACACCAAGCGGGATGATCCAACCAGAATAATAAATCTTTGAATAATAAACAATGGAACCCGGTCCGGTGTAAAACACACGACGATGAATATTCCAACGAGAATAATAAATACGGAATAATAAACAATGGAACTAGGTCCTGTAAAACACACGACGAGGATATTCCAACGAGAATAATAAAGAATGGAATAACGAAGAAGATCACCAAGTATAGGGGATTCCATTATCTGAGTTATTCAATGAGAATAAATAAGGATGGAATAACATAAGGATTTCACCAAGTATAGGGTATCTGCATATACACGAGGTTATGTATAGGGTATACCACTTTTACGAGTTATTCAAATGAATAATAATGAATGGAATAACGAGTTCTCTTCATGAATACAAACGAATAATATCCCTTACGAATTACAACAAATAATACCCCTTACCGTAAAAAAGACACCTTGGATATCAAAGTAGTGAAGTACCGAATATACTCTTCTTCTTTCTCTACATAGATTTTTCTCTATAGCTTCTTCTCTATAATTTCTCTCTACTAGAGTTTCAATTGAATTAAATGAAAATAATGAAGGAATGAGCTTATTTATAGGAAAATAGAATGCGTAGTAATTAATCCATGAACGGTCCAAATTGATTTACTTTAATCGGCGGTCCATATTTAAAGCAAAATCTTTTAAATAAAATATAATATATTCTATTTATATAAAAACATTTTACTATGCAAACACTATGCAACACTATACAAAACAATTTATCTGAAACACTACGCAACACTATCGCATAATAAAATATAATATATTACATTTATAGAATAACTTTAATAAAGTATTACATTTTATATATAAAAGATGTTTACATTTTATTACGTTAATAATCTGAATAAAACAAAACGTCATTATCGCTATAATAATTCATATTATTAATCGACAATAATGGAATCAAACCGGTGACTTCTCACATAAGAATCGATAATCGATCTGGTGTCTTTTATTATGCAACCACATTATTCTTTGTCGCTTTTACTACCGAGTAGTTCAACGATGTCAACGGTAAAACTTCCGTCGTTATTTCAATAAAATATTTTTTGTCGTTTTCTCAATCCGACAATAATTCCTTTTTGGGGTCCACCAATGATTGAGCCATTGTACGAATATTCCCTGCTAAACCAAATATTCCCCGACCAATCGAATATAATATAACCACTTGCATACTTTGCAAAATTTATAAATACTACCCACAACTATAATATTATCTCAAATTCACACCATAATATTAAAAATTATTTAAATAAAATTTAAATCTTTATTGATAAAATCTGGGGTCTCACAATCTCCCTCCTTATGGAATTTAAGCCCTCGAAATTAGAATGCGTACACAGTATGACAAAGAGGTGAGGATACCTTGAATACCTTTATCGTTGAAAATATTAAATTCATCTTTGCAATCCTACCAAAGATATTCATTAACAATTCATCTTTGCCTACGGGCCAAAGATATACAAGCTATAAAACCAATAATCTTTGAGACTCGACAATAGTATCCTGACCATGAATTATTCATACACTTCTTGGCTAAGGATATTCGTGTTTTCAATTCTGATCATGATTATCTTAGAATAATCCGTGTAATCATAATCATACCAAGTCTATCAATGCACTACTGACCAAAGATGACTTTTACCACATCCATGAATTAATATTTCATTCTTTGAGACTCATTTCGATAATGAATCCATATCATCGAATCATCCACCGCACTACGGTAGAGGATATTCATTAGTATCACGACCACGAATTATCCATGCACTACTACGAAAGATAATCGTGTATTCATTAGTATCACGACCACAAATTATCCATGCACTACTACCAAAGATAATCGTGTATTCATTAGTATCACGACCACAAATTATCCATGCACTACGGCCAAAGATAATCGGTGTATTCATTAGTATCACGACCACAAATTATCCATACACTACTACGGCGAAAGATAATCGTGTATTCATTAGTATCACGACCACAAATTATCCATGCACTACTACCAAAGATAATCGTGTATTCATTAGTATCACGACCACAAATTATCCATTACCATGCACTACGGACCAAAGATAATCGTGTATTCATTAGTATCACGACCACAAATTATCCATGCACTACTACCAAAAGAAAATCGTGTATTCATTAGTATCACGACCACAAATTATCCATGCACTACTGCCGAAGATAATTGTGTTTTTTCAATTACTGATTATGATTATACCAAACAATCCAGGTCATAATCATACCAAGTCCATCTATCTTATTTCTGAGCCACGATGATGACTTTCAACGTAATATAAGCGTGAGGATAATGATATAAAGAATCAATCAAATGAGATAAAGGATAAATATTAAACATTTATAATATAATTTATCCGAGGATTCAAGAATATCCCCATGTTATCAATCACTTAATAATCTCATAATCTAATATCATTAATATTATAACAATATTTTAATCACTTCTTAAATTTATAAACAATTTATCTTAATTGTTTACGCTTTACCATATAATGCATTTAATCATTCAAAATGCCATACTCATAAGATATCATCACCAATTATCAAATCTCTCAAAAAAATATGCATATACTCTATATAGAATTCTCTAGCCATAAAATCCTATTTTCAACTTTTGTTACTTCACATAACATATTTAACTCATATGTTAAGTAACTAAACTATTTTCATGAAAAATACCAAATCAGTCCCAAAAATATTTCTTTTCTGGGATTTAGCATAATATAGTCCCATGATGAAAATATATTTTTCTCTAAATTTTAAAATTCATTTACTATTTTTCAAAAATCAATTTCTAATTAATTCCTTAAGAAATTAGCTACCTCAAGTTTAACTCCAAAAATTCCCAAATCTTGGCAGGACCTTACACATGTTAATGTGAGCCTCCAGTTTAAATTTTATGGTCATCAGAGTTATAGAACTCCGGTTATAGCATTTTTCGTCGAAAAAACCTAAATATTGAAATAGTCATAACTTGCTCATTTTAAGTCAGAATGAGCTCATTTTTGGACAGGAGGTACTTTATACCATATACCTTCATGTCCCAAAAGGCCAGAATTTTTCTCATAATTTAAGTGGCCAAAACAGCCCCTCTAAAATCATGGCAGCAGCTTTTTCGATTTTTTGCAGCTTTGCACTCCTTTGCTAAAATCAGTCCACACAAAAATCTACAACACCTTTTCCAGTAATTCCACTTGGATTAGTTAGGTAACTCATAGATCTAACTCTAGGACTTGACCACATTCAAAAATTCAAAATATAATAGGAGATATGGTCTATTGAATTTCATGTTACGTTTTTACCAAAATCTGATTTTTCAACCCTTTGTGATTTCTAAGAAACTTTCATGTTTTCACATAATAACCACATAACTCATCATAACACTTACTAATACTTCATATACCCATGATTTTCATTAGTCCAATGCTTTTATTATGACTTTCATCATAATCCTCGTAAATGATCCTTTTAGTTGAAGAAATATTTGAGGTTTAAGAAATGGGTTTTGTCTTTGGGTCAATACAAAATTCAATTTCACGCTCTAAGTAGGCTAAGAAGTCTTCATGAATACGCCAGAAATTTATTAATAATAGAAATATCATTCAAAGCGTGACTCTCATCCAAGACTTGGATAGTACGTCACATTGATACCAACCTTGACTTCTATCCCTTAACCTAGATAGCACCTCACAATGATACCTATAAACTTGTCATCTTCATTCACGATGTCGCCTCTGAAAAAGTCCGGCTTGATTGCATTCCACACAAGAGGAAGTTAACAACGAAAGGATCGGGGCTCTTTACTTATGGCTTGATATAACGATTGATTAACTTTAGGGTTTGGTTACTTTGAATTAGTATATGAGGTTGGTTAGGAATATGAAAGCTAACAACCTTACAAAAAGAATAATGAGTAGTTAATCAATCGTTTTCAAAAATTACCTCAAAGGCAAGTATTTTCAAAGAGATAAGATCGTGAAAGTGTTTATTTGAAACAACAAGATTAATAAACAGTGGAGGTAACGAAGGTTTCTCCCAACGAAGTTTCAATAGATAAATCAAAGTCTAATTTCTCCGAGTCAAATTTAAGCGTTGAGCATTGAAGCAAGAGAGATAAAGAATGGGTAGAACCAGGTTATCTAATAAGGTATAGACTTGCAAGAATTTATAATTAACTAACCCGTGCTAACTTCGTTCGGGTTACCCACTTTTTGAGAAGTCACGAAAAACGCTCTTCCTGAAACCACCGACTTTGTTTTGTCCGTATCCGCCTTTGGTGCCACTATCCCAGCTGGACTTGACTTCACTATACGACAAAATCGAGCTAAATGACCTTCTCTTCTTGAAATTTCCACTTCTATTATCTTTGCCGCCATGATTACCACAAAGTGGTTACCATTCTTAGCATGATAATTTCCCCGATGGTTATCATTGTTCTGATAGTCGTTGCCACCAGTATGATTATTATCGTGTTATTGGTCGTAACCTTTTGTTTGAGCTGAATCAACACTCTCATGTGCTTCATTGCTTATCTCAGCATTTTCAGATGTCATTCTCAAACACTGTCACAAAACAAGGGTTAATTTACATGTAACAAATTATCCCTATATTCGTGAAACCAATAAATATAGCACATAAACTTAGGTAGGTCATTCTAGCGAAGGTATTCCCCGTCTCTCCCCTCCTAGTACTATTCTCACCTCTTAGCCGGGGATCATATCCTAAGCTCGATACCAATGTGGCGCCCCCAAAATTAGGTATACGTCACCCATCTTGGGTCGCCACTTACATGGTACATAAATTCAAATACAACTTACTTAACCTAAGCGTATCATATCTGCAATCGACATAAATGTGAGTTTGAATACAAATATTGTCTACTAGATATATATACAAACTCAAAGGAGTCCTCATTACAACTATTATCACACTATTTCACGGAATAGTGAGGGACTACTAATGCTATCCTCCGGACCATTACTCTGCTTCCCAGACTAAATCCAAAATATATTCTCATTTCACAAGAGAACGGTGAAAGAAAAAGGTGAGCTCAACTAGCCCGATGAAATATTATGACTAAGATAATGCGAGAATAAATTATCATTAGCCTTGACAATGTTAAGCGATAAAATACAATAGACAACCGGGTTTAAGCTGCGTGAAATATCGATCCATTAAAAGAGTCAGTAGAGAATAAAATCTACTATCTTTTAGGTTTTAAAGGTTTTCATCAATTTTTTTATCACGAGACTCGATTTAATAAATAAACCACCACATCTAATCATCCACATACCCGCAGTCGAGGATTTTCATCAAATTATCAATGGTCAATGACTATCTTAGAATCACCCACAGTCATAATCATACCAAAAACTATCCATCATTTGCATTACGAACACACGAGGACTTTTATCACATCATTTATAACAAGCCATGATTATACTTAATGATCCTCGGTCATAATCATACTAAGTTCATCTATGCACGTAAGCGAAGATAACATAATATATCATGAGGATGATGACAATGACATAATAATTCATAAAAACAAGTTCAAAATTATTTTATCCGAGAATTAATAACGTCCAAATTGTCAACAATCTTTGTTTTGTAGAGTAAAATTCAAGAATGATCGGAAGAATATTTCCATGAAAAGATCTTTGGATGAAACGCAAATATCGAGGGATATTCTACTAATTTCATGGAGTATAGAAGTCAAAGTTTTAACTTAACCGGGTATAATAAAGAATGGAATAACAAAAGAAATCACCGTGCATGCGGTGCTTGGCATGAGCGAGTTATTCAACGAGAATAATAATAACGGAACCAGTCGGTGAAATTCACAAGCGACAGGATGATCCAATGAGAATAATAAATCTTTGAATAATAAACAATGGAACCGGTCCTGTGTAAAAACACGAATGAGATATTCCAACGAGAATAATAAATACGGAATAATAAACAATGGAACTAGGTCCTGTGTAAAACACACGCGACGAGGATATTCCAACGAATAATAAAGAATGGAATAACGAAAGAAGATCACCAAGTATAGGGGATTCGCGTATCTGAGTTATTCAATGAGAATAAATAAGGATGGAATAACATAAGGATTTCACCAAGTATAGGGTATCTGGCATATATCTGAGTTATGTATAGGGTATACCACTTTTACAGTTATTCAAATGAGAATAATAATGAATGGAATAACGAGAGGTTCTCTTCGTGAATACAAAGAATAATATCCCTTACGAATACAACAAATAATACCCCTTACTAGTAAAAGACAACGGATATCAAAGTAGTGAAGTACGAGAATACTCTTCTTCTTTCTCTCTATAGATTTTCTCTCTATAGCTTCTCTATAATTTCTCTCTCTAGAGTTTCGTGAATTAAATAAAAAAATAATGAAGGAATGAGCTTATTTATAGGAAAATAGAATGCATAGTAATTAATCCATGAGCAGTCCAAATTGATTTACTTTAATCGACGGTCCATATTTAAAAGCAAAATCTTTTAAATAAAATATAATATATTCTATTTATATAAAAACATTTTACTATCTGCAAACACTATGCAACACTATACAAAACACTATCTGAAAAACACTATGCAACACTATATCGTAATAAAATATAATATATTACATTTATAGAATAACTTTAATAAAGTATTACATTTTATATAAAAGATGTTTACATTTTATTACGTTAATAATCTGAATAAAACAAAAGCGTCATTATCGCTATAATAATTCATATTATTAATCGTGATAATGGAATCAAACTAAGTGACTTCTCATATAAGAATCGATAATCAATCTGGTGTATTCTTATATGCAACCACACGTATTCTTTGTACTTTTACCCTTAAGGTAGTTCAACAATGATCATCAGCGGTAAAACTTCCGTCGTTATTTCAATAAAATATTTTTGTCGTTTTTTCTCGATCAAATGATAATTTTGTTTAATGGGTCACCAATGATTGGTAGTTTATGCGAATATTCCTCGCTAAACCAAATATTCCCCAGACCAATCGAATATAATATAACCACTTGCATACTTTGCAAAATTTATAAATACTACCCACAACTATAATATTATCTCAAATTCACACCATAATATTAAAAATTATTTAAACAAAATTTAAATCTTTATTGATAAAATCTGGGTCTCACATCTCCCCTCCTTATGGAATTTAAGCCCTCGAAATTAGAGTGCGATACTGGTATGATAAAGAGGTGAGGATACCTTGAATACCTTTATCGTTGAAAACATTAAATTCATCTTTGCAATCCGGCCAAAGATATTCATTAACAATTCATCTTTGCACTACGGGCCAAAGATATACAAGCTATAAAACCAATAATCTTTGAGACTCGACAATAGTATCACAACCATGAATTATTCATACACTTTCGGCTAAGGATATTCGTGTTTTTCAATTACGGTCATGATTATCTTACCGAATAATCCGTAATCATAATCATACCAAGTCTATCAATGCACTACTGACGAAGATGACTTTTACCACATCCATGAATTAATATTTCATTCTTTGAGACTCATTTCGATAATTAATCCATATCATCGAATCATCCCCGCACTACGGGCCAAGGATATTCATTAGTATCACGACCACGAATTATCCATGCACTACTGCCGAAGATAATCGTGTATTCATTAGTATCACGACCACAAATTATCCATGCACTACTACGAAGATAATCGTGTATTCATTAGTATCACGACCACAATTATCCATGCACTACGACCAAAGATAATCGTGTATTCATTAGTATCACGACCACAAATTATCCATGCACTACTGACCAAAGATAATCGTGTATTCATTAGTATCACGACCACAAATTATCCATGCACTACTACGAAAGATAATCGTGTATTCATTAGTATCACGACCACAAATTATCCATGCACTACTACCAAAGATAATCGTGTATTCATTAGTATCACGACCACAAATTATCCATGCACTACTTACCAAAGATAATCGTGTATTCATTAGTATCACGACCACAAATTATCCATGCACTACGACCCGAAGATAATCGTGTATTCATTAGTATCACGACCACAAATTATCCATGCACTACGGCCAAAGATAATCGTGTATTCATTAGTATCACGACCACAAATTATCCATGCACTACTGGCGAAAGATAATTGTGTTTTCAATTACTGGTTATGATTATACCAAACAATCCTCAGGTCATAATCATACCAAGTCCATCTATCTTACTACAGGCCACGAGATGACTTTCAACGTAATATAAGCGTGAGGATAATGATATAAAGAATCAATCAAATGAGATAAAGGATAAATATTAAACATTTATAATATAATTTATCCAGGATTCAAGAATATCCCCATGTTATCAATCACTTAATAATCTCATAATCTAATATCATTAATATTATAACAATATTTTAATCACTTCTTAAATTTATAAACAATTTATCTTAATTGTTTACGCTTTTACCATATAATGCATTTAATCATTCAAAAATGCCATACTCATAAGATATCATCACCAATTATCAAATCTCTCAAAAAATATGCATATACTCTATATAGAATTCTCTAGCCATAAAATCCTATTTTCAACTTTTGTTACTTCACATAACATATTTAACTCATATGTTCAGTAACTAAACTATTTTCATGAAAAATACCAAATCAGTCCCAAAAATATTTCTTTTAAAGGATTTAGCATAATATAGTCCCATGATGAAAATATATTTTTCTCGAATTTTTAAAATTCATTTACTATTTTTCAAAAATCAATTTCTAATTAATTCCTTAAGAAATTAGCTACCTCAAGTTTAACTCCAAAATTCCCAAATCTTGGCAGGACCTTACACATGTTAATGTGAGCCTCCAGTTTAAATTTTATGGTCATCAGTTATAGAACTCCGGTTATATAGCATTTTAAATCGAAAAAACCTAAATATTGAAATAGTCATAACTTGCTCATTTTAAGTCAGAATGAGCTCATTTTTGGACAGGAGGTACTTTATACCATATACCTTCATGTCCCAAAAGGCCAGAATTTTTCTCATAATTTAAGTGGCCAAAACAGCCCCTCTAAAATCATGGCAGCAGCTTTTTTATTTTTTTTGCAGCTTTGCACTCCTTTGCTAAAATCAGTCCACACAAAAATCTACAACACCTTTTCCAGTAATTCCACTTGGATTAGTTAGGTAACTCATAGATCTAACTCTAGGACTTGACCACATTCAAAAATTCAAAATATAATAGGAGATATGGTCTATTGAATTTCATGTTACGTTTTTACCAAAATCTGATTTTTCAACCCTTTGTGATTTCTAAGAAACTTTCATGTTTTCACATAATAACCACATAACTCATCATAACACTTACTAATACTTCATATACCCATGATTTTCATTAGTCCAATGCTTTTATTATGACTTTCATCATAATCCTCGTAAATAGCATCCTTTTAGTTGAAGAAATATTTGAGGTTTAAGAAATGGGTTTTGTCTTTGGGGTCAATACAAAATTCAATTTCACGCTAGGGTAGGCTAAGAAGTCTTCATGAATCGCCGGAAATTTATTAATAATAGAAATATCATTCAAAATCTGTGACTCTCATCCAAGACTTGGATAGTACGTCACATTGATACCAACTGTGACTTCTATCCCTTAACCTAGATAGCACCTCACAATGATACCTATAAACTTGTCATCTTCATTCACGATGTCGCCTCTGAAAAGTCCGGCTTGGTGCATTCCACACAAGGAAGTTAACAACGAAAGGATCGGGGCTCTTTACTTATGGCTTGATATAACGATGATTAACTTTAGGGTTTGGTTACTTTGAATAGTATAACGGGTTGGTTAGGAATATGAAAGCTAACAACCTTACAAAAAGAATAATGAGTAGTTAATCAATCGTTTTCAAAAAATTACCTCAAAGGCAAGTATTTTCAAAGAGATAAGATCGTGAAAGTGTTTATTTGAAACAACAAGATTAATAAATGATGGAGGTAACGAAGGTTTCTCCCAACGAAGTTTCAATAGATAAATCAAAGTCTAATTTCTCCGAGTCAAATTTAAACGTTGAACGCAAGCAAGAGAGATAAAAAGAATGGGTAGAACCGGTATCTAATAAGGTATAGACTTATGAGAATTTATAATTAACTAACCCATGCTAACCCGTTCGGGTTACCCACTTTTTGAGAAGTCACAAAAAATGCTTCTTCCTGAAACCACAGACTTTGTTTTGTCCAGTATCCGCCTTTGGTGCCACTATCCCAAATGGACTTGACTTCACTATATCGACAAAATCGAGCTAAATGACCTTCTCTTCTTGAAATTTCCACTTCTATTATCTTTGCCATGATTACCACCCAAGTGGTTACCATTCTTAAGCATGATAATTTCCCCCACGATGGTTATCATTGTTACGATGATACCGTTGCCATCGATATGATTATTATTATCGTGTTATTGGTCGTAACCTTTTGTTTGAAATTTGAATCAACACTCTCATGTGCTTCATTGCTTATCTCGGCATTTTTCAGGATGTCATTCTCAAACATCATTGTCAAAAACAAGGGTTAATTTACATGTATAACAAATTATCCCTATATTACGTGATCGACCAATAAAATAGCACATAAACTTAGGTAGGTCATTCTAGCGAAGGTATTCCCCGTCTCTCCCCTCCTAGTACTATTCTCACCTCTTGGCGGGGATCATATCCTAAGCTCGATACCAACCGTGACGCCCCCCAAAATTAGGTATCGTCACCCATCTTGGGTCGCCACTTACATGGTACATAAATTCAAATACAACTTACTAACCTAAGCATAATATATACAATCGACATAAAGCGTGAGTTTGAATACAAATATTGTCTACTAGATATTATACAAACTCAAAAAGGAGTCCTCATTACAACTATTATCACACTATTTCACGAATAGTGAGGACTACTAATGCTATCCTCGGACCATTACTCCGTTCCCAGACTCGTCCCAAATATGTTCTCATTTCACGAAGAGAAACGGTGAAAGAAAGGGTGAGCTCAACTAGCCCGATAAAATATTATGACTAAGATAATGCGAATAAATTATCATTAGCCTTCAACGATGTTAAGCGATAAAATACAATAGACAACCGGTTTAAGCTGCGGTGAATATGCAATCCATTAAAAGAGTCAAGTAGAGAATAAAATCTACTATCTTTTAGGTTTTAAAAGGTTTTCATCAATTTTTTTATCATTTGAGACTCGAACAATAAATAAACCACCACATCTAATCATCCACATACCCGCGGTCAAGGATTTTCATCAAATTATCAATGGTCATGACTATCTTAGAATCACCCGGGTCATAATCATACCAAAAACTATCCATCAACGCATTACGAACCACTTTGGACTTTTATCACATCATTTATAACAAGCCATTATTATACCGAATGATCCTCGGTCATAATCATACTAAGTTCATCTATGCACGTAAGCGAAAGATAACATAATATATCATGAGGATGATGACAATGACATAATAATTCAATAAAACAAGTTCAAGAATTATTTTATCCGAGAATTAATAACGTCCAAATTGTCAACAAGAATCTTTGTTTTGTAGAGTAAAATTCAAGAATGATCGGAAGAATATTTCCATGAAAAGATCTTTGGATGAAAGCCTTGCAAATATCAAGGATATTCTACTAATTTCATGGAGTATAGAAGTCAAAGTTTTAACCAACCTGGGTATAATAAAGAATGGAATAACAAAAGAAATCACCATGCATGCGCGGTGCTTGCATAGACGAGGTTATTCAACGAGAATAATAATAACGAGAACGAGTCGGGTGAAATTCACAATCAAGCGGGATGATCCAACAGAGAATAATAAATCTTTGAATAATAATAAACAATGGAACCGGTGTCCGGTGTAAAACACACGAGATGAGAATATTCCAAAGAATAATAAATACGGAATAATAAACAATGGAACTAGGTCCCATTGTAAAACACACGAGCGAGGATATTCCAACGAATAATAAAGAATGGAATAACGAAAGAAGATCACCAAGTATAGGGGATTCAAGCAGTATCAGAGTTATTCCAATGAGAATAAATAAGGATGGAATAACATAAGGATTTCACCAAGTATAGGGTATCTTGCATATATACGAGGTTATGTATAGGGTATACCACTTTTACAAGTTATTCAATGAATAATAATGAATGGAATAACAGAGGTTCTCTTCATGAATACAAACGAATAATATCCCTTACGAATACAACAAATAATACCCACTTACTAGTAAAGACCTTTGGATATCAAAGTAGTGAAGTACCGAGAATACTCTTCTTCTTTCTCTCTATAGATTTTTCTCTATATAAACTCTCTATAATTTCTCTCTCTAGAGTTTGGTGAATTAAAAAAATAATGAAGGAATGAGCTTATTTATAGGAAAATAGAATGCATAGTAATTAATCCATGAGCGGTCCAAATTGATTTACTTTAATCGACGGTCCATATTTAAAGCAAAATCTTTTAAATAAAATATAATATATTCTATTTATATAAAAACATTTTACTATGCAAACACTATGCAACACTATACAAAAACACTATCTGAAAACACTATGCAACACTATGCGTAATAAAATATAATATATTCATTTATAGAATAACTTTAATAAAGTATTACATTTTATATAAAAGATGTTTACATTTTTATTACGTTAATAATACTGAATAAAACAAAACGTCATTATCGCTTATAATAATTCATATTATTAATCGACATAATGGAATCAAACCGAGTGACTTCTCACATAAGAATCGATAATCAATACCGTGTGCTTTCTTATGCAACCACACGTATTCTTTGTACTTTTTACTATCGAGTAGTTCAACAATGTCAACGGTAAAACTTCCGTCGTTATTTCAATAAAATATTTTTGTCGTTTTCTCGATCCGACAATAATTACATTGTAGGGTCCACCAATGATTGAGTAGTTATGCGAATATTCCTCGCTAAACCTAATATTCCCAGACCAATCGAATATAATATAACCACTTGCATACTTTGCAAAATTTATAAATACTACCCACAACTATAATATTATCTCAAATTCACACCATAATATTAAAAATTATTTCGACAAAATTTAAATCTTTATTGATAAAATCTGGGGTCTCACAGTACATTTGCTAACAATATTTGACTAATATCTAAACTTAGCATAATTAAAGGATTACAATATACCGAATATATTTTCATATATTCTAACACGCCCATGATCGTATCGGGAGGTTCACGAACGCTAAGATCGGATCTCAAATCATCAAATAATATGCGTGGTAGCCCTTTAGTAAAGATATCCGTTATTTGATAAGCGGGAAGGTACATGTAAAACACGAACTTCGCTTTTTAGCAACTTTTTCTGACAAAATGAATATCCATTTCAATGTGTTTGGTCCGTTGATGTTGAATCGGATTCTTGGGATAAGTAGATGGCAATCGACATTGTCACAATATACCAAAGTAGCATGAGAAATGGGACAATGTAATTCAACAAGTAGATTATGGCCGAAAGAGTGTTAGAAACCACATTGGCAACGCCCCTGTATTCGGCTTCTGCACTTGATCGAGACAAAGTAGGTTGTCGTTTTGACGACCAAGAGATGAGATTGTCACCTAAGAACACACAGTAACCCGAAGTAGAGCGTCTAGTATCTGGGCAACCACCCCAAATTCATCGATTATCTGAGAGAGAGAGTGTGTGTAGAGACCGATATAAATGAAGGTCGTGGGATAACGTGCCTTTCACATAACGCATGAATACACGCTTGTATGCGTTACGTGTGCTCTGTTTAGGATCATGCATATGTAAACATACCTGCTGGACAGCATAGGAAATATCTGGTCTGGTAAAGGTGAGATATTGTAATGCACCAGCAAGACTACGATACCGAGTCGGATCATCGTAAGGAGAATCAGAAGCACCACTCAATTTTGACTTAGTGTCGACAGGAGTGTGGCTTGGACTACAGTTGGTCATTCCAGCCCTTTCAACTATATCAGCAGCATATTGTTTTTGCGATAAAAATAGACCATTAGCGTGTCTAGTCACAGCAATACCCAAGAAAAAACTTAGTGGACCGAGATCCTTCATAGCAAATTCATCACTTAGCTTAGTCATAAAACACTTACGAAGTTGGTCAGAAGATGTAGTCAAAATAATATCATCAACGTATAATAATATGTATGTCGTGTGACAGCCATTGTTGTATATGAAAAGAGAATGGTCACACTTACTGTGAGAGAATCCTAACGTCGCCACAAAATCAGCGAATCGCTGATACCAAGCTCGAGGGGCTTGTTTTAGGCCGTAAAGAGATTTTTTAAGCAAACATACATGATGTGGATGAACTTTGTCGCGGAAACCCATCGGTTGATGCATATAGACTGTCTCATGTAGATGTCCATGTAAGAATGCATTTTTGACATCAAATTGATGAATTGACCAAGACTTCGAAATTGCGAGACTGAGCACGGTACGAATAGTAGCCGGTTTGACAACGGGACTAAACGTTTCATCACAATCAATGCCCTGCTGCTGCATTTTTCCATCACCTACAAGGTGGGCTTTATGCCTCTCAAATGAACCATCAGATTTACGTTTATGACAAAAAATCCACATAGACCGGATAACATTCACATTAAGAGGCCGAGGTACTAATTCCCATGTTCCATTGCTAATAAGAGCATTAAATTCATCCAACATTGCGATTTTCCAATTCGGGTCACGTAAAGCATAGATAGGTGACTGAGGAAGAGGGGATATCGAAGGCGATTGTGTTGTGACGAGACTGGAGAAATATTTTGAGTTGGGTTTGTATATGTCATCTTTAGCGCGAGTTGTCATGGAATGAGAAGTGGTACTGATAGGAGGATTTTGTGAAAGTGTAAAGTGGGTCGATGGTAGGCGTCGTGGCGTGGGGATGATGCAGGGGGGGAGGCGATTAGAAGTGGAAAGAAGCGGCGTGTGGAATTTGTTGAAGCCGCGAGAAATGCAGGTAATTTGTATTTGAGGTGGGGAGTTGGGAATGTCGTGGGGAGGGTCAGTGTGGTTGTCTGACGGAGTTAGGCTAGGAAATTGTAAGTGGTGTGGATATGGAGTCGGGTCCAATAGTTCATAGTCAGTAAGGGGAGGAGGTTTGGTTTTGGAAAAAAGAAATTCATGTTCATTGAATTTCACATGCCGACTAATTATAATTTTACCACTTGATGGATCGAAGCACTTAGACCCACGATGGTTTGGCGGCCAGCAAGATAAACGCATCAGAGTAGAAGCGTTCTTGTAATTTGTGTATATAGTGGGGAGGAAAAAGAGGGTAACATAAGCAACCAAAGACCCTAAGTGACGAAAAGGATGGGGTCACATTGATAAAGAATTTGAGTAGGAGACTGAAATCCTAGAACTTTAGTTGGTAATATGTTTAGAAGATACGTTGCCATTTCAAGTGCATGATGCCAAAAGGAGAGGGGCATCGAAGTGTGAGCTAGTAACGTTCTGATGATGTTGTTGATAGATTTTATATGTCGTTCCGCTTTGCCATTTTGTTGTGATGTATAGGGACATGATAAACGATACACCATGTCGTGGGTATCAAAGAAGCTTTGTAAAAGTGTTATTGACGTATTCTGGTACCATTATCACATTGAAAAGTCTTGATATTACGTGCAAATTGAGTTTGGACGAATGAGTGAAAAAAGAAATGAAAAGGTGTTTGACTTGTGATTTCTTTGCAATTGGAAAAGTCCATAGAAATTTGCTATAATTATCAAGAAATAAAACATAATAACAATGGCCCAAAGAGCTAACAACGGGAGAAGTCCAAATATCACTGTGAATAATATCGAATGGAGAAGCAGTTAACGACATAGACTTGGAAAAAGGAAGTTTCGAATGTTTCCCTAATTGACAGGAAGAGCAAAAAATAGTACAAGCTTTATTGTAATCGATAAAATTTTTGCTATGAAGGATCAGAAACCTGCAATATCTCCGGGTTTTAAGACGATTATGCCAAAGACCAAAAGTGATAGCTGAAAAATTTGAAGGATTGACGGAGGAACCAGCTTGGACGTGTGGAAATAGAGGATAAACGTCACCGGTACTGTTACATCTCATTAGTTTGGCTCCCGTCTGTAAATCAAGCACAGAAAAACCAAACGGGTCAAAGTTGACAGAAACGGAGTTATCAGTGGTAAATTTTCTGGATGATATGAGGTTTTTAATTAGTTTTGGAGCATCTGAAAACATTGGGTAGAAAAAAAGGGTGGGTAGGGCGACAATGTAAGATTGCGCGTGACCAAGAATGGGTATGTAATGACCACTTCTGAGACTACAATGTTGTTATTTTTAATGCTCAAGTAACATAGGAGGAGAGTGTACCTCGTCCCGTCATCGTATGAGAAGTGGCACCAAATGTCCATATAGAAATTTCCATCGAGGCGGGGTAGGAGAAAGCGTGCATGGCGGCTTCGATATCGGTTGGTGTGTATGCACCGGATGAGAAGCGGTGAATACTTGAGGTAGAGCACACCGAATCTGGGTCCCGGGGAGGCGTGAAGCCCGACCACTAGTGGGTCGTGGAGTCCAAGCGAAGCGGGATATGGGCACGCAGTGGCGGTGTGAAGCCACCGTCTGCTTACTTGCGTGCCAGATGCCCAATTAAACGCACCATCGATATTAGGTCGTTGTTGTGGAGTCGATTGTGGGCGGATCCGCGTCCTTTCTGATTCTTCTTGAAGCATTTTATTATTTTATTTCCCTTAGGGCCTGAATGTGAGGCTTGGGTAGATTTTTGAGAAGCATCGGTACCTGTGATAAGGGCAGATTGGGTGCGACTCAAAAAAGCACCTTCTTTTGACAAGCGGTTCTTGATAGTCCGCTTCTGCAGTTTCAAGCGAGAGCGACAACTCTCGAAAGGAGGCAACGGTTCTGATTTTGTATGATATCTCATCAGACTGCATAAGCTTCGGAAGGCTTCTCGCTGTAAGTTTGAGTACCGACGATTGTTTGAGATGGGTGCGTCGAACATCGCAAAGTCTATCCGCAAGAGATTTAATTTTGTTACGATGAGCTATCAATGGAGGTAAAATTTTCAAACACGAGATCCGAAAGTTCCTCTTGAAGGTGGGTTGCACGCGACACTTTATTGTTTTGGAACATAGACTCTGGCGAGCCCACGCTCCTTGAGCGGTGTCATCCTTTAGGAGAATGGCGTGTAGAAGTTCGGTGGAAATAGGCGTGTAAATCCAATCCTTTGAAGAACTCTTCGCATCAAGACGCTTCCATAGGGGAAGGTTCGCGACCTTTTAAAGCGGCAGTATCGTAGCCTCAGTGTAGCCCCTTGGGGGGACGATGTGGGCATATAAATCGTGAATTTTGACATGAGCCGTGAATAAAGCGCCCATGAATGGTACAAATCGATGTCCGCCTCCAATGTAATAGGTATGAGGGATTTAACATTGGTGATAGAGAGGCGGGAGGATGATATGTGGGGTTGGCTTTGTCATGCGTTGCCATCGCAGCAGAAGAAGAGGTTGTTTTGAGAGAGAGAGATCGAGATTTAGTCGATACCATGAAAGAGATTAATTCCTGTGTTTTCCATTAATCTTTGACAATTATATATACATGTACATCGATTTCTTGACCTACAATTAAGCAACTATGAGATATTCTAGCCGGTACATTTGCTAAACTAGCCGTTACATTTGCTAAACATTTGCTAACAATATTTGACTAATATCTAAACTTAGCATAATTAAAGGATTACAATATACCAGAATATATTTTCATATATTCTAACACTTCCCGCTATTTATTCCCTTTTCCATGTATTGTTTACCAGCCATATCAATCCCTTCCTTCTCCTCCTATCCTCTCTCCCCTTCTCATTTTCCCATTTTCTCCCCATTATTTTTTTTTCTTCCCCATTTTAATTTCCAAAAGAAAAGAAAAGAAAAAGATTGTAACCTCTTCATATAGCCAATGAATAAGTTGATAATTTTTCCACTTTTCTTAGTAATTCTGAGCTATGCCCATGTTAAAGCAGCTCCTAAAGGTTCCCTAGTAACAAAACTTCCTGGCTTTAGTGGCAAATTCCCATCAAATCACTATGCAGGGTATGTACTTCAATATTTTTTATCTGTCTTTTTGAGAGAGTAAATTTTGTTCCAGAATGCTTGTGGTTTGTAGATTTTAAAACACTTAATTTACCATATTATTTTATTCTTTTTTGGGATTTTTTTGAAGGTATGTAACACTAGAAGGGAAACCTGCAAAGAATTTGTTCTACTATTTTGTGGTATCAGAGAGGAATCCATCTAAGGATGCTGTTGTTTTATGGCTCAATGGTGGACCAGGCTGCTCAAGCTTTGATGGGTTTGTCTATGAACATGGTACTGCTTGCTTTAATTTATAACCTTATCATCAACATTGGATTCTGAATTTTAGTAAGTTGAGTCAGTGTCTGATTTTAATTTCTACATGAATTAAATTCCACATATATTCTTTGTATTTTTCATATTTGGATGATTCTATGAGGAAGATTCTGCCCACCAGTTGATTGTTAGATTATTGCAGATATGATAGAAGATGCGCAGTTTTCTATCTACTGGCTAATTTTAGAAGAAAAAAAGAAAAGAAAACCTCAAGGGTTAGTTTAAGGGGAGAAAAGAAAAGGGAAACAACAAAAAATAATATTTTTATATGAAAATTGTCGCTATACATCTATAGCGACACTTTTCATGTGAAAATATTAAAAAATATTGTGAAAATATCAATTTCCAAAAGAAAAAGAATTCTTCATAATTTGGTGTTATTTTGTGCCAAACATGAGGATAATCTAATTAATATCGAGCGCGTGGGGCCGTTATGCGGATGTGGACTAAGAGCTTGTTCGGGACAGCTTTTGGGTAGACTAAAAACACTATTAAATTAAAAAAAAAAAATTAGTGTTTGATAACTCTGTGAAAATATTTAAAAATATAAAATAAAATCTAATATAAGAATATTACTGGCATTAATACTTTCTAAAACACTTTTATAAATATTAACATCCGATAACATATGCGTGGGTAAATTATATGAAATAAAATAAAAAATTTATATAACTTGAAGGACTAAATAATAAGATATAAAAATTTAAATTAAAAAGAACAAAAAAGTAATAATTAAATTGTATTGGCAAAAAGAGAGAAAAAGTGACAAAAATCATCACCAAAGAAGCCATGCGCGTGCGCGTTTTATTTTATAATATAGATAGAAATAACTAACTACTATTTTAACTTTATTATAGAAACTTTTATCAAAAATTTTATATTTAAAAATAATTTATCTTATCAGATCCCACCACACCAGACGACTTCGTCAAACGGACTAGATAGCTTGTTATACCATGTGGAATAATTTTACGTATCGAGTCTCGTGGCTTAAATTCTCCGGGCTTGGAGTTGTGTAAAGGTGAAGGAACATTAATACATACAAGTTTCCTTTTAGGTTACCGGTACTCGTAACATTATTTTTATATGAATTTTTAATATTTTTATATAATTTATTTTTATTTAAAAGTAGAATTTATTTTCTTCTTATGTGAGAGAAAATTATATAAAAATATCAAAAATATACGTAAAAATATCAGTTTTTTACCGGTAGCTATTAAAGTCATGTGTAACCCCGGAAAGGCAGATCAAGTGCCCAGACAACAAGGCAAAATATATACTTTTTCTTTTTCTGTTTCAAAATATAAGATTAAATTTGATTTTTTAAGTGAATTTAAAATATTTTTAATTTCAAAATGATATGATTTATTTAGTTTTTAAAAAATTATAAATCTTGTAATTAGTAATATTATTTAGATAAAAAAAAATTTATTGTCTAAAATTAAATTAAATTATATTAAATTTTAAAATAAAAATATGCCAATTTAACTTTAAAAAGTCAATATTAATCTTATATTTTGAAACGGATAAAATATAATTAATTGATATAACTCATTTTCGATTAAGATATCTAAGCATCAAATATCGAAAATTTATATCCTACTAGTAAACATGATATATATTGTTGGACCTTGCCAAGTTTTTATAATAATGCTCCATTCCTCCAATTAAAAATTGTGAAGCACAAGCTAGAATTAGAATTTATTTAATTTTCTAATGAGTATTTAATTGGCTTTCTATACCAAAATCATGTAGAAGCTAACTAAGTTATTATAATAATCATTACCAGGGCGGACCTGTTGGATTTTTTTTTTATAGGTATAGGGGTAGAAGTAAATATGTAAGTGAATAAATTTAAGGGGATAAATTAATGGAAGAGTTAAATTTAGAGGGGATAAAAAAAATTCATTCATATTCTAAATACAAGTACAGACAAAGGTAAATTCTTTCTGCTTCTGTCTTCTAAATGTATTAAAAAAATTTCATTTAAATTTTTTTAATAATTAATTTTGGATTAAAGTATTGCTAGGGGAAGCTAATTATGTTAAATTAATTTTGCAGGCCCATTCAATTTTGAAAAGGGAAAACCACCAGGAAGCCTGCCTAATTTGCATCTGAATCCATATAGCTGGTCTAAGGTAAATTGTTTTTTCTTTCTACAATAATTTTTTTTTTTTTTTTTGCAATTAAATTTTCAACATGATTATCAAGAAATATAAATCATAAAAAAAATTCAGGTGTCTAGTGTTATCTATTTGGATTCACCAGCAGGTGTTGGTTTATCGTACTCTGAGAACACAACGGATTATGTAACAGGAGACATACAAACAGCTGCTGATACGCATAAATTTCTACTCAAGGTTGACAAATCTTTATTAATTTAATACATTTATAATTAACGAATTTAAAAAAATAAAAAAGTATAAGAAAAATAGTTTAATATTTGAATAATTAATTAATGCCATAATTTGTTTTTGATTTAGTGGTTTGAGCAATTCCCGGAGTTTTTGGGGAATCCATTTTACATTGCTGGAGAGTCTTATGCTGGGATATACGTGCCTTCTCTTGCTTCAGACGTAGTCAAAGGTAGGGCATTCCAGTTTTCATGAGAAATTATAGTTAAATAATTAATAAAAAAAAATTCTTTCAGGAATAAAAAGTGCTGCGAAGCCTGTTATCAATTTCAAGGTATATCTGTCAATTATTTTTATTTTTTTTAAATATTATGAAATAATAGTATTTGCAAGGCTAACGAAGTTAAAAATAATGAGTGATGCAGGGTTATATGGTTGGAAATGGGGTTACAGGCAGTACATTTGATGAAAATGCTCTTATTCCATTTGCACATGGAATGGGCCTTATCCCCGACAGTTTGTTTGAGGTAAATTCAACTAGGATTGTAGACGGCTAAGGCGCTCAATCGTCGTTTGTAGCCATTGATGTATGTTAGGTTGTCCGTGTTTACAACATTAACGTTTACGCTCTGTTTCTGAGTTTTAAAATAGACAAAAAAAAAAAAAAATGGACGGAAAATTTAAGTTTTCTTTCCATTGCTTATGTTTGTAAGTTTTTTAATAAATGCAAAAGAAAAGTAATGGATAGAAAACTTGACCACTTTTCCTGCCAAAGTTTTCAATCCAAAATTGGTATAATTTGGACGGAAAAGAAATTAGAATAAGTAATATTTTTATAATTCCCATATTATGCTCAACTTTTAATATAATAAATTTTAAATTACAACTTATGTCCTCAATTTTAAATTTTCTATTCTTTTCTATTAAAAACTCAGAAACAACACAAAGGAAAACTTCAAGTTTTCTATTCTTTTCTTTTGTGTTCTAAACTCAGAAACAGAGTGTTAGTGTGTTTCACACTTCATCTGAAATCTTATCGTACTAAAACGCTCCATAACGGGTAGACGAATATATACTATACCAACTTTGGAGTTTTTAGAATAGACCCTCAATTTTTAGAGGAAATAAATTTATATAATTATTTGAAGGTTTCTCCGGTTCTGTTGTAGATTGTACTTTGTGCATACATAGTTATACCTATTTTTTAAATACAATTACGTATGAATAAAGTACAAGACTGCAAACTCATTTTTTATCGTGATTTCCTTGTTCTTTGCTTATCCTTCTTAAAAGAACATTTTTATTTGACAATGTATCATGTTTCTTGTAGGAAGCTAAGGCCAACTGCAAAGGAAACTACTATGGTCCCGTTGATGAGAATTGCTCCATCGTTCTAGAAAAGATTGACGAAGTGAGTTGTCGTCTTCTTTTTCTGCATGCGCATCTCCAAAACTAAATTAATTTGAAGGACTTATTTTTTGTTCTAATTCTCTTTTTCTGGTCTCTGCATTTTTTAGGATCTTGATGGCTTAAACATCTATGACACCCTTGAGCCCTGCTATCATAGCCCCTTGACAAAAGATACAAAAAATAACACAAATTTACCCTTAAGCTTCAAACAACTAGGTATGACCGATAGGCCTCTCGCAGTGAGGAAGAGGATTTATGGGCGTTCATGGCCTTTTCATGCACCGGTTAGGGATGGACTTATTCCATTGTGGCCTCAAATAATGGAGGAAGCCGCCGTCGCTGCCTCTGGAGTTCCATGTATGGTAAGTAACATAAGACTATGTTTGTTTGCAATAATTATATTTGAGATTGAATTATTAATCCAAAGTCTCATGTTTGTTTTTAAAAATAGACTTGGGATTATGGGTATTATTTAATACTATATCCAACTAGGTATTATAATATCTACCATTTGAGACTTGTGAACAAAATTAACTTTTAACTTTGTTTAAATTACGAACTCCTCTATAAGTTTAGACTATTAAGGAAATTACACAATAATATAAGGTCGTAAACCTTTCTTTAATAATTACAGAAAAACACCTACATTAATATGAGAGCAGATCCTCTGTCCTCAATTTTCCTGTCCCCCTTGTGTCCCCCCACTTAAATTTTGACACATGTCCTTTTATTTAATTTTAGAATTAAATAGTGTTAAGTAAAAGATTAGGTGTCAAAATTTAAGTGGGGTGATACAATAGGACAGGAAAATTGGGGACAGAGGATCTGCTCTCACATTGATATATGCATATAATAATCTTGTTGCAGAGTTGTTACATAAATAATTATTTTTTGTGTCCCCTCAAAATGCATAGAACTAATGAAATTGATGTCAAATTTCATTCACTCTCACATCTCTCTAGTCAACCCCTTTTTTTTTTACCTTCTAATCCCAAACAAAATTTTGATAAATAATTTGGTTAATGCAGGATGATGAAGTAGCAACTACATGGCTCAACAATGTTGGAGTTAGAAAAGCAATTCATGCTAGGCCTGTTTGTTCCACTAAATTACCTTTATATTATTTATTCAATAGATCATGAATCATTCTTTTATCTTGTGCATAATCAGTTGTACTTTTACATATATATATATATATATATATATATATCTTGTTGTTGGGGAGCAACCCATTTTTAGCTGGCCACTACAACCTATGTAGAACATGTTATAATTTTTTTTTTTATAGCCACTACAGTTTGTAGCGGTTTCAATAAAAATAGTTTCTCCCAACAACCAGCCTTTATGGATGGATACCCATATATATATATGTGTGTGTGTTTTTATGCACAAAGCTACAAAGTACAAAATTGTTGATATTTTCACTATTAAGTCTATATTTTCTTATAAAAAATTGAATTTATATAATTTCATATTATGTAGGAAGCTGGACAATGGGACTTATGCACTGGTCACTTGTTCTACAGTCATGATGCTGGAAGCATGATTTTTTACCACAAAAACCTAACAACCCAGGGATATCGAGCACTTATTTACAGGTAAAAATAAAATTATTTAAACTCAAATTTGGCATGATTCATTTTATATTTGAGAGACAGTAAATCCCATTTAGATATATAGTTTATGGTATTCAGAAACATATTGTTAAAAAGTAAATGAATTTATATCAATTTTCTATTTAACAATAGTTTAAATTAAATTTATAACAATAGTGCTTTCTCTTTAAAGGACAAAATGTACTGAATTTTGTTCATACAAATGGAGTGTAGTTGGTAAAAATGTTAGGTATTCATGAACCCCAACAATTATCAATTATCAATTATCAATCAACAAGATTAATGACAAAATCATATGTAATCTCTGCGGCTTGGCTAGTAGTTTAAAGGGAGAACTCTCTTTATCAAAAAAAAAATGATATGTAAATTTTTGTTGATTTTCATCAATCAACAAACCATTTGATTAAGAAATTAATCATTGAGAAAGAATCTACATAGAAGCTATGTTCAACAATATTAGGGGTGAGCATTCGGTTATAACCGAACCGAATAGGCTATTCGGTTATAACCGAAAACCGAATTAATGCCAATTCCACTATCCGAAATGCTAACCGAAATATGAAAATAACTGAATTTCCGAATACTTAAATTACAAGAATTGTAATTTTGGGATATTCTAATAATAACAAAATCTCATACAACATAAATTACATGTTAACTATTTACCAAATTAACTGCCCAGCAACTGTGAACTACTAAACTTAATTGTCCAGCAGCAACAAGAAGCCAACATGAAATTTATGACTTAATAAAGCAAGCCTAATTATTAATTAACTGTCCAAAATACAGCAAGTCAGGTAAAGCAGCAATAACAAGCCAACAAAAATTAACTGTCCAGTGACTCCAGTCCTTAAGAACTTAACAAATTTATGACATAACAAAGCAGCAACAAGCCAACATAAAATTAATCTAGCAGTATGCAGAGACAAAGTAGCGACCATGAAAAAAGTAAAGCAGTTAGCTAGCAAAGCAGAACCAAAGAATGTGCATTTGTGCTTGTGCAACAACCATCAACCAATAACAACAACCAACAGTCCAAGTGTCCAACAGCAACTCAGCAAGTCAACAACAGCAACATCAACATGCAACACAAATCCTGTACATCACATGACCAAGGCCTCAATTAAATAACAGTGCTTGGAGAACATGTAAATTTAAAGATGGCCATTCACAGATAAGTAAGTAAGTAACTAACATTAAATAACAGTGCTTGGATTATATTGCGAGGGAGGTACAGGAAATGCATTATTTCCTAAATCATGCTGCTGCTATGGAACAACAATAACTAATATAATCAGCACAAGTTAGAGAATACTGAGAAACTCAAGTCCATCCAATTTCTAAAAACCAGATAGAACTTCAAACAGGATCTGTTCAAGAAACTAGTCTCACTTTTCAATAGTAGTATAAAAAAATAACTATCTCAAAACAGTACATGTTATAATTTCTAGAGGTATATACATGGAAAAGAATATATACGCTTAATATTAGCTTAAGGAGGGAGTATCTCATTACTATCTCAAAACAGTACATGTTAATTACAAAGTCCTAATTACCTCCTACCATAAATCACATATATAATTACAGCAAATACAAATACAAATACAACCACTAATCTACCAACTATTTACAGAATAACTACCAACAGGTAACAAAGACGAGAATAGGTATTCTACCCTAACAAATACACAAATAACTACAGGGTGAAAAGGGTATAGAGTTTCAAAAATCGCAACAAATGTGCAGACAAAACCATATAAGGAAAAAAAAAATCGAGTCACTCACCAAAGTGAGCAGTAGTGTACGAGACCTGAGAGACGGGAGAGGTGGAGGTCACATGGAGACTTGATGTGACGCCCCAAAAATTAGGTATACATCACCCATCTTGGGTCGACACTTACATGGTATGTAATTTAAAAACAACTTATTAACATAACTGTGGTACAATACGACATAAATCGTGAGTTTAAATACAAATATCGCTCACTAGATATTATACAAACTCAAATAAAAAGTCCTCATTACGATTATTATCACACTATTTTACGTAATAGTGAGGACTACTAATGCTATCTTCGTGACCATCACTCGCTTCCCACTCGTCCCAAATTTATATTATCATTTCACGAAGAGAATAAATGAAAGAAAGGGTGAGCTCAACTAGCCCGGTAAGAAATATTATGACTAAGATAATGCGAATAAATTATCAATAGTCTTCAATAATGTTAAACCGATAAAATACAATAGATAACCAGGTTTAATCTGCAGCAGAATATCGCAATCCATTAAAAGAGTCAAGTAGAAAATAAAGTCTACTATCTTTTAGGTTTTAAAAGGTTTTTCATCATCGCTTATAAATTTGAGACTCGACTTTAATAAATATTTCACATCATCGAATCACCCCCGCACTTTTCTGACCAAGGATATTCTTTAGTATCACGACCACAATTATTCATGCGCACTACGGGCCAAGAATATTTGTGTATTCATTAATGGTCATGATCATGCCAACAATCATCCATCAATGCACTACTACCAATCGAGGATTTTTATCACATCATTTGTAACATTACTGGTCATGATTACACCGAATAGTCTCTCAGTCATAATCATACCAAGTCCATCTATGCACTTCTGCCACGATGACTTTCAAAAAATATAAACATGAGGATGATGACAATGATATAAGAATTCAATAAAACAAGTTCAAGAATTATTTTATCCAGAATTATTAACGTCCAAATTGTCAACATGATCTTTGTTTTGTAGAGTAAAATTCAAGAATGATCGGAAGAATATTTTCATGAAAAGATCTTTGGATGAAACGCAAATATCAAGGATATTCTACTAATTTCATGGAGTATAGAAGTCAAAGTTTTAACCAACCGGAGTATAATAAAGAATGGAATAACAAAAGAAATCACCATGCATGCGATAGATCGCATGCATACGAGTTATTCCAATGTAATAATAAATAACGGAACCAGTGTCGTGAAATTCACACCGACAGGGATGTTCCAATAGAATAATAAAGATGGAACCGGATCCGTGTAAAACACACGATAGGATATTCCAACGTAATAATAAAGAGCGGAACCAGTCCGGTGTAAAACACATGCATGTGATGTTCCAATGAATAATAAAGATTTTAACCGGTCCTGTAAAAACACACATGCATGTGATGTTCCAACGAATAATAATAAAAGATTTTAACCAGTCCTGTAAAACACATGATGTGGATGTTCCAATGTAATAATAGAAGAATGTCACCAAGTATAGGGTAAACCACTTATACGAGTTATTCCAATGTAATAATAAGCAATGGAATAACAATGCAGTTCTCTTCATGAATAAGAAAAAGAATAACACCCTTTACATTTTTGGTAGGAGATTGAATCTCGCAAAGAAAGTAGTAACAAATAAAATACTCTTCTTCTTTCTCTCTTATTCTCTCTATACTTTCTCTCTATAACTTGAATGAATTCGTGAAAATAATGAAGCCCTAGGCCTCTATTTATAGAAGATTTCTAGCTTAGCCTTTCTTAGTGTGAAAAGGCAAGTGGCTCGACGAATCGGTTTGGACGCTTTGTAATGTGAAACGACAAGTGGTTCGACGCAGTAATGTGAAACGACAAGTGGTTCGACGTCTGGTAAAGGTAATTACTATTAACGAAGGTAAATACTATCGACGGTAAATACTATTCACAAGGGTAATTACTATTGACGAAGGTAATTACTATCGATTGTAAGGTAAATACTATTCACAAGGGTAATTACTATCGACGAAGGTAATTACTATTGACGAAAGGTAAATACTATTCACAAGGGTAATTACTATCGACGAAGGTAATTACTATCGACGAAGGTAAATACTATTCACAAGGGTAATTACTATCGATGAAGAGAGACTCTTAGATGATGACATATACGGCCCCCATAAAATAATCAAACTTACCACAAATCATTTTTTTTTTAATCTTTCAACAATTATTAATCATTTATAACTTGTCATCTCAATTATTGATTTAATACTATAACATATTATACGAGATGATACCGTGACAATAATTGAATCAATAATATAAGAGATATGATGCAGCAATTATCAGAGTAATAATTGAGCATAGGTGAGTGACTTCTCACGTAAGCATCAATAATCAATACTGCATGCTACTACGCAACTACGCGTACATCGTACATTTCTTTTACCAAGGGTAGTTCAACAGCTTTAATTCAGTAACACCTCCGTAGTTATTTTTATAAAATATTTTTGTCGTTTTCTCAATCCGAAATAATTCTATTACATTAATGGGGTCCACCAATGATTGAGCCATTATCACGAATATTCCCTAACAAAAAGAATATTCTCACCAAACGAATATTTTATAACAACTTGCATACTTTGCAAAATTTATAAATATTACCCACAACTATAACATTATATCAAATTTATTCCATAATATTCTAAAATAATATTTATAGAAAAATTCATCTTTATTTATAAAAGTCGGGTCTTACAACCTCCCTTCTTATGAAATTTCTACCGAAATTAGGGTACGACTGTATGTCAAGAGGTAAGGATACCTTGATTTCATTTCGATTCTAACTCCCAAGTCATTTCCTCAACATCGTGGTTCCTCCACAAAACTTTGACTTGAGGTATAACCTTGAGGCGTAGAATATGTTCCTTCTTATCCAAAATTTGAACAGAACCTCTTCATACGTCAAATCTTCCGCTATTTCGTCCCTGCTCTAACTTTCAATAATATGGTTCGGGTCTTTCACATATTTACGTAACATAGATATGTGAAAACGTTATGAACACGAGACATATTTGGTGGTAAAGCGAGTCTATAGGCCACGCTTCCTACTCGATCGAGGATTAAAATGGACCGATGAATCGAGGGTTAAGTTTTCCTCTCTTTCCAAATCTTGTAACTCCTTTCCATGGAGCAACTCTTAACAACACACGATCTCCTATATCGAATTCCACGTCCTTTCGATGAAGATCAAGATAACTCTTTTATCGATTTTGTGAGGTTTTATACGTTGTTTGATCATTTGAATCTTTTCGTAGTCATACGTATTACAACTCCGGTCCCAACAACGTTGCTTCACCCACCTCATCCCAAAGATCTTTGAGAACGACACTTTTCTTCCATACAACGCTCAATGGAGCCATGCCAATACTTGCTTGATAACCGTTGTTGTAGGAAAACTCCACCAATGGTAAGAACTTGTCCCAACTCCTTGAAATCAAGGACACACGAGTCTTAATAGATCTTGAAGAGTTTGAATAGTCCTCTCCGATTATCCGTCCGTCCGAGGATGATATGCCGAGCTAAATCGTAAGTCTGTGCTTATAGCTTTTTGCAAACTAACCCAAAATCGTGAAGTGAATCTTGGGTCTCGATCGAAACTATGGATACTGCAAGATACCATGTGCGATCTTACAATCTCGTTTATGTACATACGAAGCAAGACGTTCAAGTGTATAAGTTTCTCGTGTCGGTAAGAAATGAGCGGACTTGGTCAACCTATCAACAATGACCCAAATCGCATCAATGCCTTGAGAAACCTTAGGAAGACCCAGAATGAAATCCATGGTAATGTGCTCCCACTTCCATTCTGGAATTTCAAGTGGTTGCAATGGACCTTTTGGTACTTGATGCTCGCTTTAACTCGTTGACAAGTTAGACACCTTGAGATAAACAGTATATCTCTCTCTCTTCATATTGCTCCACCAAAATGTATGACGAATATCATGATACATTTTGGTACTCCCGTGATGGATTGCAAATGGTGTGTTGTGTGCCTCCCATCATGATATTATACTTTAAATCGTGGTCGCGTAGAACACAAAGTCCGAGTTGACTCAAGTATTCCTTCTTCATCGATTCTTGCTTCCCAGATAGCACCTTCTTGCACTTTCTTCCTCATACGCATCGACTCCGTCTCCAGTAGCTTGAGCGACTTTAACTTTATCAATTAAAGTCGGTTCTACTCAGATACTCGCTTATCATCACACGCGTCCCTCGAGTCTTTAATTCTATCTCCATCCTTTGCAAGTCACACAAAATGGGCCTCTTAGTTGATAATATCGCACTCATTTCTTGCATATGATTTTCTACTCAATCGTCGGCTACCACGTTCGCTTTCCGGGATGGTATTGGATGGTATGATCATAATCTTTCAACAGCTTCAAGCCAACGTCGTTATCGCGTGTTGAGTTCCTTTTGAGTGAAGAAATATTTGAGACTTTTATGATCCGTAAAGATCTCCACTTTCTCCCCATACAAGTAATGCCTCCAAATTTTAAGTGCAAAGATAACAACCGCTAACTCTAGATCATGAGTAGGATAATTCCTCTCATATTCTTTGAGTTGTCATGAGGCATAAAGCTATTACTTTTCCATGTTGCATGAGAACACATCCCAACCCTTTGCCCGAAGCATCACAGAGATGACAAATCCTCCGAGCCGGATGGTATTGTCGAGCAGTCTTGAAATAAGTCTCCTCTTGAGTTCTTGAAAACTCTTCTCACATTCTTCGCTCCAACCGAACTTTGTATCTTTCCGAGTCACCGAAATCATCGGAATAGCGATTCGAGAAAATCCTTCCACGAATCTCCGATAATAACCAATAAACCGAGAAAGCTACGTTTTTTGGTCATCGATTTAGGTTGTTCCCGACTTTGAATAGCTTCAATCTTTCTTTGGGTCAATGATATTCCATGACTTGATACCACGTGCCCAAGGAATGCTACTTCTTCACGAACTCGCATTTCTTCAACTTGGCATAAAGCTTATATTCACGAAGCTTTTGGAGTGTCGACCTCAAGTGTTGCTTCTCATGATCTTCACGGCTTTTGGAATAAATAAGGATGTCATCAATAAAGACGACCACAAAGTGATCTAAATATTCCTTGAATACTTTTCATCATCATATCTATGAAGGCGGCGGGAGCATTAGTCAATCCAAAGGACATGACTAGGAATTCATAATGCCCGCATCGGGGTTCGAAGCCGTCTTTGGAATGTCACGGTTCTAATCTTCAATTGGTGATATCCTAACGAAGATCAATCTTTGAAAAGAATTTGGCTCCTTGCAACCGGGTCAAACAGTCATCAATACGTGGCAATGGATACCTATTTTTTGATGGTGACGTGATTCAACTCCCGATAATCAATACAAAGTCGCATACTCCCATCTTTCTTCTTCACGAATAGAGCAGGAGCACCCCAAGGAGAAGTACTAGGACGAATAAAGCCAATGTCTAACAATTCCTGCAGTTGGGTCTTTAACTCTGAAGTTCAATAGAGCCATTCGATATGGGGCTTTGGAAATAGGTTTTGTCTTAGGGTTCAAGGTCGATACAAAATTCAATTTCACGCCTCGGGGTAGGCAGAAGTTCTTCTGGAATACGTCGAAATTTATTAACAATAGGAATATCGTTTAAAAGCGACGTATTTTTATTTAAATCTGTGACATGAGCTAAGAAAGCTTGACATCCGTTTTTCAATAAACGAATAGCTTTATGGCTTGAGATGACCGTGATTGATTTTAATGGTTTGGTCGTTTGAATTCGCATAATAGGTTGATTAGGAATATGAAAGCTAACAACCTTACGAAAACAATCAATTTTTGCATGATAAGTAGTTAACCAATCAATCCTAGAATCACGCCAAATGCAAGTATTTTTAATGAAATAAGATCGACGGTAATGTGAGGGTACCGATTTGAACCAAACAAGACTTATAAACAATTGGATGTAATGAAGGTTTCTCCCAACGGAGTTTCCACAGATAAGTCAAAGTCTAATTTCTCCGGAGTCAAATTTAATCGATGAGCGCAAGTAGGAGAAATAAAAGAATGGGTAGAACCGGTATCAAATAAAGTATAGACTTCATTAGAGTTTATGATAAGCTTACCCGTGATGACCTCATTCGGATTCCTTGCTCTTTGGGAGGTCACAACAAATGCTCTCCCTTGCACTCTACGGTTTTGAATTTTACGAGATGGCCTTTGGTGCCTCCATCCTAGGTGAATTTGTCTTGATGGCGACAAAATCGAGCTAAGTGACCTTCTCTTCCACAATTATAACATGCTTTGACTTTGGCATGACGCAGCATTTGGGTCGATGTGTCCCTCTCCTCCGCATTTGAAGCATATGATAGGTGGTCTTTCTCCTTCCTTAACAATGGGTCTTTGGTCTTTGACGTCTTTCCATCATTGTTGAATCTCCTTTTCTTGAAATGTCCATTCTTATTGTTTTGGCCCGATTACCACCGGAAGTGGTTACCATATCTCGCCCGTTGATTCCTCCACGCTTGTTGTCACCGCCTCGATGACTATTCTCGCCGGTATTATAATTTTCTTACCGCTCTCTTAGTTAGTTCGTTGACTCATTATCGCGCTCCACTAATCGAGCCCTATTTACAATATCTCAATACAAACACGCTTTATGAAATAAGATGTTGACGTATCTCCGCTTTCAACCTCTTAAAACATTCGCGCCATTCTCTTCTTATCCATCCACCAGTGGGACGCTTGGCCGTGATAACTCATAAATTTTGCCTCGTATTGCGACACGGTCATATTGTTTTTGTTCCAACTTGATAAACTCCACCTCCATCATGTGGCGAATACTTTCGTGAAAGTATTTGTCGTTGAATGACTCCCTGGAACTTCTCCCAAGATATCTTGATGATATTTGGTTGAGTACGTTTACCGATTCCCACCAAGAATCCGCCTCCTCCGCATGACATAAAAAGCGTGAAAGGGAACCTTTGCTCTCGGAGCAT
Source organism: Panax quinquefolius (assembly GCA_020205615.1). Classification (NCBI taxonomy): domain Eukaryota; kingdom Viridiplantae; phylum Streptophyta; class Magnoliopsida; order Apiales; family Araliaceae; genus Panax; species Panax quinquefolius. The sequence goes on along the minus strand of JAINUW010000027.1, from coordinate 57,368 downwards.
CCCAAGACATCAAATATCTTGGTAATCTGCTTTATCCATGCTTCCGCCGAAGTGGTTTTGCTCTCCCTTAAACTCCGGTGGTCCCAGCTCCTTAAATTGTTTAGCGGTGACCGCCGAGAGTTTTCCGTGTTTCCACCCCACGTTTTGGGCGAGAGTCGCTCTCACTTTCTTTGTTGCATAAATTCGTAAAGCCTCTGAACATTTGATCATTCGTCATTTGGTCGAGTTGTTGTTGTTTGTGAGGATTGTCGCCTTCGATGCACATTATCCTCGATTATTGATATGTGGTGAATCAACAATCGCTGCGCTTTCTATTGCTATTCTCAACATTCTCGGATGTCATTTTCGACATCTTGCCACAAAACAAAAGGTTAATTGACGTGTAACAAATTATCCCTATCTTCCGACCAACCAATAAAATATCACATAAACTTAGGTAGGTCATACTAAGCGAAGGTATTCCCGCCTCTCCCCTCCTAGTACTATTCTCACATCTTAGCCAGGGATCATATCCCTAAGCTCGATACTAACCGTGGCGCCCCAAAATTAGGTATACATCACCCATCTTGGGTCGACACTTACATGGTGCAAATTTAAAAACAACTTATTAACATAAGCTGCTGTGGTATAATACGACATAAATCGTGAGTTTAAATACAAATATCGCTCTACTAGATATTATACAAACTCAAATAAAAAGTCCTCATTATGATTATTATCACACTATTTTACGAATAGTGAGGACTACTAATGCTATCTTCGGGACCATCACTCGCTTCCCGACTCGTCCCGGTATATTATCATTTCACAAGAGAACGGTGAAAGAAAGGGTGAGCTCAACTAGCCCAAGAAGAAATATTATGACTAAGATAATGCGAAATAAATTATCAATAGTCTTGAATAATGTTAAACCGATAAAATACAATAGACAACCGGTTTAAGCATGAGCGAGAATATCGCAATCCATTAAAAGAGTCAAGTAGAAAATAAAGTCTACTATCTTTTAGGTTTTAAAAGGTTTTTCATCATCGCTTTATAAATTTGAGACTCGACTTTAATAAATATTTCACATCATCGAATCACCCCGCACTACTACGGCCAAGGATATTCTTTAGTATCACGACCACAATTATTCATGCACTACGGGCGAAGAATATTTGTGTATTCATTAATGGTCATGATCATCGCCAACAATCGTCCCATCAATGCACTACTACTAATCGAGGATTTTTATCACATCATTTGTAACATTACGGTCATGATTACAATCGAATAGTCTCTCGTCATAATCATACCAAGTCCATCTATGCACTCACAGCCCACGTATGACTTTCAAAAAATATAAAACATGAGGATGATGACAATGATATAAGAATTCAATAAAACAAGTTCAAGAATTATTTTATCCGGGAATTATTAACGTCCAAATTGTCAACACGACATCTTTGTTTTGTAGAGTAAAATTCAAGAATGATCGGAAGAATATTTTCATGAAAAGATCTTTGGATGAAACGCAAATATCAAGGATATTCTACTAATTTCATGGAGTATAGAAGTCAAAGTTTTAACCAACCGAGTATAATAAAGAATGGAATAACAAAAGAAATCACCATGCATGCGATAGATCGCATGCAGACGATTATTCCAATGTAATAATAAATAACGGAACCAGTCGGTGAAATTCACACCGGCGGGATGTTCCAACAGAATAATAAAGATGGAACCGGATCCGGTAAAAAACACGATAGGATATTCCAAGAATAATAAAGACGGAACCGGTCCTGTAAAACACACGAGCATGATGTTCCAACAGAATAATAAAGATTTTAACCAGTCCGGTGTAAAAAACATGAGCATGTGATGTTCCAACGTAATAATAATAAAGATTTTAACCCAGTCCTGTAAAAACACACGTACATGGATGTTCCAATGAGAATAATAGAAGAATGTCACCAAGTATAGGGTAAACCACTTATACAAAGTTATTCCAATGTAATAATAAGCAATGGAATAACAACAGTTCTCTTCATGAATAAGAAAGAATAACACCCCTTACATTTGGTAGGAGATTGAATCTTTGCAGCGATGTAGTAACAAAAATACTCTTCTTCTTTCTCTCTATTCTCTCTATACTTTCTCTCTCTATAAACTTGAATGAATTAAGTGAAAAATAATGAAGCCCTAGGCCTCTATTTATAGAAGATTTCTAGCTTAGCACTTTTCTTGTGAAATGAAAAGCGCAAGTGGCTTGACGACCGGGTTTAGACGCTTTAGAATGTGAAACGACAAGTGGTTCGGCGCTTGTAATGTGAAACGACAAGTGGTTCGACGTCCGGTAAAGGTAATTACTATTAACGAAGGTAAATACTATCGACGAAGGTAAATACTATTCACAAGGGTAATTACTATTGACGAAGGTAATTACTATTATTGAAGGTAAATACTATTCACAAGGGTAATTACTATTGACGAAGGTAATTACTATTGACGAAGGTAAATACTATTCACAAGGGGTAATTACTATTGACGAAGGTAATTACTATTGACGAAGGTAAATACTATTCACAAGGGTAATTACTATCGATGAAGAGACTCTTAGATGATGACATATGAGCCCCCATAAAATAATCAAACTTACCACAAATCATTTTTTTTTTTTTAATCTTTCAACAATTATTAATCATTTATAACTTATCGTCTCAATTATTGATTTAATACTATAACATATTATACGATTATATCTTGTGACAATAATTGAATCAATAATATAAGAGATATGATGCAAGAATTCATCGAGTAATAATTGAGCATAAATTGAGTGACTTCTCACGTAAGCATCAATAATCAATACCGCAGTGTCTACTATCAACTACGCCAGACATCGTATTTTTACCACCAACGGGTAGTTCAACAGCTTTTAACGGTAACACCTCCGCCGTTATTTTTATAAAATATTTTTGTCGTTTTCTCAATCCGACAATAATTCTATTAATGGGGTCCACCAATGATTGAGCCATTGTATTTAATATTCCCTAACAAAAGAATATTCCCACCAAACGAATATTTTATAACAACTTGCATACTTTGCAAAATTTATAAATATTACCCACAACTATAACATTATATCAAATTTATTCCATAATATTCAAAAATAATATTTATAGAAAAATTCATCTTTATTTATAAAAGCTGGGGTCTTACACTTGAGACTGTCGTCCTTTCGAGAGTCGATCGAGATTCGAGAGTCGATCTAGAATTCGAGTCTTTGAGATTTCAGATCTGGGCGACTGGCGAGTGGGTTAGGGGCTTAGGGCAAACTGGGATTGGATTTGGGGGAAAACTATTCTGATAGTCGAATAGAACTGTAGAAGACTAGAAGTTAATGGATAATATTATAATATGAGTAATAATTAATTTTTTTAAAATATTAACATTCGGTTATTCGCATTTTTAAACAATCTATTTTGAAGACCAAACCAAACCGAATCTTGAATAATAATTCGGATATAACCGAAATTCCAAAAAAAAAATCGAAAACCGAAATAATTCGGTTAAAATAATTCGGTTCGGTTCGATAGTTCGATTTTATCCATTTTTTGCTCACTCCTAAACAATACTATTACTTATAAGAATATCTTATGTAGTTGTTAAGTTAGGTTGGAGAAATTGTCTAATCTTGCTGAACGACAAATACCTTCATATGGTATTTGATTTTATTGAGAAAGATAAATATTATAAATTAACTATATCTGAATAACATTCTTAGTTAAAAAATTTATTATTTTCAAAATTTAAATGAATCACATTAGTTTTGAATTTGAGTTTGTCTCCTATTAACTGTAAAGTTAAAATTTGTCATTACAGTTTTATTTTGATATCACTACTACTACTAAACCAACTTGTTATTTTTAATAAGTAAACATGGAATATTTATAAATTATGCAAGCGCTGACTCTTAATTATGAAATGAATGAAATATTACTTAAATTTTTATTTACTACCATCCGCTATATAAATTATGTGGGATGAAATAGAAATTTTATAAAATTTGAAGGATTAACTAGAAAAATAAAAAAAATTAATATAAAAAAAATAAAATAGAAATTATCTTAAAAGTTGAAGGAGTTTTCATAAGCCAAAAGGCTTCATTTAAATTGTTTACACCAAATCCTACTTTTATATATATATATATATATATATATATATATATATATATTAGGAGGATCTAAAATGGACAAAAAAAATGGACCAAGGAAGCGAATAAAGAAAAACACGCTGGGTTTGTGGTCAATTGACAGCGTATTTTTCCGACCTGCATCCTGAAACCCGCGTGTTTTTGCCTTGGTCCGCTCCTTGGTTCGTTCTTTTGGTCCGCTTTAGATCCTCCCCGATATATATATATAGTCTGGATCTTAAATTCACCCTTTATCTAACATACTTTGCTCACTCCCCTTTAGTGACGAACCGGGCAACGATTAGGTTCGTCGTTATATATAGATCCGTCGTCTTAGCTTTTAGCGACGGACAACATATAGTGACGGACAACATATAACGACGGACCAAACATATAGCGACTGACCGAATTGTCGCCCGGTCTGTCGTTAAAAGGAGGTGAACAAGGTATGTTAGATAAGGAGTGAGCTTAATATCCGGACCGTATATATATATATATATAAAATTAGAGCAAGGATCAAGAGCATTACTCTTAAATAACATTCCTCCTTAAATAACACTCTTTTATTAAAACTACGTAGTTTTAATAAAAAGTGTTATTTAAGAAAGAATATTATTTAAGAGGAATGCTCTTGATGCTTGCTCTATAAAATTAATCTATCTTCATCTTTTTTCAGTGGAGATCATGATATGTGCGTGCCATTTACTGGGAGCCAAGCATGGACCAGTTCACTTGGATATAAGATTCTGGACGAATGGAGGTCATGGAAATCTAATGGACAAATTGCAGGGTATATATATCTGACACAATCTTAATAGTAATAATAGAAAACTCATATTTCTACATTATTTTTTGATATTTCTACGCGTATGGTTCACATATTAGTTAATAAAAAATTGACACATCAATTAATATGTCGGCCCTACGTGTGAGAATATCAAAAAATGATATAGAAATATCAATTTCCTAATAATATAGTGTTCCACTCAAAATATAATAATAACATACCCATCTTTTTCAAAATTGGAGTTTTAATTAATCAATTTTTATTAGGGCTTATCAATTACTATCATACATGCTAATATATTTATTTGAAATCTTCGAAAATAGTTTTGTATTCTTTTGTGAAAAATAATTTATCCTGCGACAAAAAATAATTTTAATTTTTGGTGGGACTAAATACAACACAAATTAACTACCAAAGTATTTGCATTAATTTGTAGATCATGTGATTTTATCTACTCTTAATAATATATATATATATATATATATATATATATATATATATATATATATATATATATATATATAGATCAAGATCGAGCGTTCTTTTTAAATAGCGTTTCTCCTAATAAATAGCATTCTTTTATTAAAACTACGTCGTTTTAGAGGATGGCGGTGGCATTTTTTGTAAATACGCGGTGATATTGTATTTACAAAAATGTCATCATCCCTCCAAAAACGACGTAGCTTTTAATAAAAGAATGCTATTTAGGATAATGCTATTTAAGGAGAAACGCTTTCGATCTCCATCATATATATATATATATATATATATATATATATATATATATATATATGCACCATCCTCTTCTCCAACGAACAAAAAAAATGAATCAAAGACGAACCGATTTTAGCGATAATTTTTTGAGATATAACGACGGTTCAAACCGTCGCCATAGCTATCTCGTTGATTTTGTATGCTTTAGCGATGGAAGAAATCGTTCTTATAACCGGTTCGTTTTTAATTCGCTTCTTATGATTCGTTGGAGGAGACTATATATATATATATATATATATATATATCCCGTCTCTCTCTAGCGAACTGGAGGGAACGAACCGACTATAGCGATAGCTTTTTCTATCGCTATAGCATAAAAAATTGACTTTCTATGCTATAGTGATAGAAAAAACCGTCGCTATAGCCGAAAATATATATATATTTAGTCGGAAAAATATATTTAGCGACGGATCCGGCGACGGTTCGGTCATACAACCGTCGTCTATACTTTATGCGACGCTATATGTTGTCCGTCGCTAAAAATATAGACGACGGTTGTATAGTAATTGAACCGAATCCGTCAGATGCATTATTAAAAAGGAAGGCTGAAATTTCCGGGTGAGTTGGATAAAAGGTGAACTTAAGATCCAGACTCTATATATATATATATATATATAGTTGATTAGCATATATTACATGGTTTTCAGAAAGATGGATAAATTTATACTCTTTTTTGCAGGTATACTCAAGGATATGAGAATAATTTAACTTTTCTAACAATTAAGGTACAAAAAGAACTGCAATTTTTTTAAAAAAAGATTAAAAAAAATTGACAAACCCTTGGGTCTAATTTATATTTTGTTCCTATGTGTGGCAACAGGGAGCAGGGCACACTGTACCAGAATATAAGCCACACGAGGCATTGGACTTTTACAGCCGTTGGTTGGAAGGAAAGTCAATATAATTCAGTCATAGGTCAAAGTGGATTGAGAAAGATAGCACCAAGTAGCTATAAGTTATTGCCTAATCAGCATGACGTCTTTCATTATTTTGATTCTTGTATGTTTCAAACTAGGAAAACTCCAAGGAAAAGAAAGAAGAAGAAATGAAATTTCAAATTTATTATAGCTTTCTTAATGATATGGTACGAGAAAATTGATATTTTTGTTTGTGAAAATATCAATTTCCTTTAATATTGTTCTTTCCACAAGATATTTTAGAAATATAAAAAATAATACATGGCATTCAGTAGTAATTCTATCGGATGGCGAACAATAATTTTTAATCCAGTTAGTTAATTATTATAATAGAAGGTAGAAATGGAAAGAAATTTGCACCTCTACATACAATGCCAAAAGAAAAAGGGGAAATGAGATACTAAAGAAGAAGCAGAAGAAAGAAGAAGAATTTATTCTACCAACTTTGCAACTAGATTTATGTTCCAAAAAGTGATTAGACATTTTAATTTTTACTTGATTTAAATTGTCAAATAGCAATGGTTTAAAGCACTATTTTTTTTTATTGAATGTCTTTGATCCGAGTTGTATGACCCAACTCATTTTATCCATAATGTTGGGAGTTTAATCATTGGCCAGGAGTGTGTCAAATTAACAAAAAAACAAAAAAAGAAAAGAAAAAGAAGAAGCACTATTTCAAAAAAGAACATAGTATTAGCACTTTTTGAGGACTAAATAGTGTCAACTTGATGTGTAGTGGTCCTCCTACATTTTTCTTTTGTTTATTATCATTGTTAAAAGCATTTCTCTTTTGTTTATTATTAGCTCCCACTTGGACATAATTGTTAAAAGCATTTTTCTTTTGCTTATTATCATTGTTTGTAAAATTTAAAATAAAATAAAATAAACTATAGGGATGTTTGTAGTCTCTATTTTTTTTCCCAAATGAACCGAGCTTGTGATTTTTGAAGGGTAATCTTATTAGTAATTTTGTCCTTTTGGCATGATGTTCATTGCTGATTTTACTGAGTTTTATATGCATCATCCTCACATATTTTTTTGGGGGTGGGCAAATTAGGAGGGTGGTAGGGTGCACAAATCAGGCCCTTTTTTAGCCCTTTTGTCTTCTTTTTTTTTTTACCATTCTTCCCCTCTATAATAATTGCGATATTTATAATTCATAAAAGTAACATAAATGATATTAATTATGAATTAAAAAAATATTTTATGTTGACTTTAAAAGTCAAACTAAATCTTATATTTCCAGACAGATAAACTACTAAAATAATTGATTTTTAGGATGAGAGAGTACTCTTTTTTTTTTTTTGGTACAAAGAAAATAAAACACATAAGAAGTAAAGCCCAATCAAAATTGGTAGTATCAATTAAATCTGAAGTTCAATCAAAATTGAAGCCCAATCCATTATTCTAACTCACCAGCAAAGCCCAATCAACTCGTAGTATCATTTAATCCAAAGTACCGTAATGAAATGACAACCTATGACAAACCCTGTACAGTACCAGAATTAGGCAGCAGTAATATTCTTGATGGACTAAAGAAGTAAATCAAGAAGAGGTATGACCAGAATAAAGTCAAAGCTCATTTCACATTGGTTGCTATATCAAGGAAAAATAATTAAATAAGTGAAAAAAGTTTGCACATACCTAAAGAAAGTTGAGAAAATAATATGGTGTCGACGCTCTGTTCTAAATTATAAGATTATTATTGATTTTTGAATGTCATTATAATATTTTTAAATTTAAAATTGAGATAATTGATTAAAAATTATTATGAAATAATAAAATTTATAATGAGTAATACGTTTTACATAGTTTATAATATTTACCATTGTATTAATTAAAATTAAAAAAATCTATGTTAATTTTGAGTTTAAAAATCTCTTCAGTTGACTTTAAAAAGTGAATAATAATCAAATAACATGGAACAGGGGAGGATATTAGTTTTTGGTTCTGAAAGTATAGGCTGCAAATGACATGACCAGATTAGTTATTTAAAATTTTATAAAAAAAATGACGTAAATTAAATTAATAAAAAATTGATATTTTCTCATGAAAACCGTTATAGATCCTATAACAACGATTTTTAATAAATTACATATTTATAGACATGATATCAATTTTACATTTGTTCCATGTCAATAGGTTGATCAATTGTTTTTTTCAAGGAAGAGGTTAGAAATAAGAATAGATTGATAAAATGGCACATGAAAAAAATTCCACATAAGAATATTTGTTAGTGTCTATAAACGGAATTATTTAAAAACAAACAAAATATCAGTTTAAGGATGTAATTACTTTAAAATTAATTCATGGACCTAACTTCAAAAGGTTAAATAGTTCAAGGACTAGATAATTAATTTATCCTTCATTAATCTAAACTGTGTTTTCATTCTTATGCAAAGTATCAAGGCAAAAAAAATCACTTGCATCCTCTGTCTTGTCCATTTACTAATTTTGGTGAATTTTTTTTAGGCTAATATTAAGTGTGGTTTCACACATTCAAATTCCTAATTTTAAGACCTAAAATCAAGTGGTCTCTGTATGTATTCAGAAGATATTTAAGATGGGGTTGGGGGAGGAGGAATTATGTTAAAACTTATAAGATTCCAAGATGTTGAGACATGGGACTGGTAAGGTCTTGCCAGTCCCAACCACAAGAACCCCCCACAGGCCACAACCTTTCGATTTCAAGAAATGTCCAAAAACGAAACTGGCTGAATTTGACAATGAAAACAACTCGAACCAAGAAAAACACAAAAAACAAGAGAGAATTAATCAAAACCACGAAAAAAGACGAAAAATAATGAGACCAGTAGGAAAGTAGAGAAGCAGATTTTGCAGGAAAAAGCCGAAGAGACTGCATTCCCACAAAATAATTATCAACATTAACAATGATCAAACAATTCACACAAAATTTCTGACATAAAAAAATTGAAAGAAATAATACACGGAGAGTTGGATTTTACAAAATTCCAATTCTACCCACACTAGAGAGAGAAAGGACGATTCCCAGACACTCTAATATAGCCGGGTCCACCTCTCCGGTCCGGAATAAACATCAATGGCCCTACAACCTTTTTTTTAACTTATTTTCATTTGTAAAGAAAATAAACCATAAACAAAGAAATAAAAAAAGGACAGGAAAAAAAGAATAATGAAGAGCTTTGAAACCGAAATAAGCCTTTTGCGGTTCCTCATTTGCGAGTTTTTGCCGCTGCAGCAGCTTGCTTGTCGTCTTCTCCGGGCACAAACCTTGGCAAAGTCAGCAATGTGTTTACGCGAGAAACCCCTTCAAGGGCGGACCAGTCTTTTCCTGCCTCTGCATATAGTGAAGCATCTTCTTCATTGCCTTCATCAGCTTCCTCTTTACTTTCGTCTTTTAATGTCTCTTCTCCATTTCTAATGGTCCCAGAACGGTTCAACCCAGTTGGTCCGGAAGGGTGTTCTTTCTCATTTCCTAAAATGCTCTGCTCCATTGAAGCTATCTTCTCTTTTGATTTGATAGCCGAAGCAGTGGATAAATTGTTGGAGTCGAGGAAGAGGCAAACCACTGCACAGTCGTCAACTTTTGAAGTAGGGTATTTGTACCTCCAGGCTTGAACTGCAGCCTCAACCAGTGCTCGAGCAGCAAAAGAACGTGCTGGGGCCGAAGCCACAATGTCTACAACCTCTTTGTTCGACAGAACATCCCAAATCTGTGATAAATAACAAATAAAAGTTAAAAAGCGAGAAAGATGAATGAATTACCTATTATAACAAGTGTTCAAAGTTAGAATTCAGTACCCCATCCGTTGCTAGGACTACAAACTCATCCTTTTCTGTGAGGTGTCGATAAGATATTTCAGGCACAGAGATTAGACCAAAATCTTTGAGGCAGAAATCCCCAAAAGCACGGGCCATGGCAAGGCCAGGGGAGTCATTGTTGGGCAGCCAAACTCTGGCAACCTCAGGTTCATCCTGAAGGGCAAAAACTCGCCCTTTACATTTACGAATCCTCTCTGCTTCCGCTGTAAATTTTAAACGAGTTAAGAAAGAAATATTTTTAAATTTCTTTAAGAATAAATTTTAATTTGTTTTAAAACATCTTTCTTTGATATTTCACCCTTATAGAAGTGAACCCACTTTCTACAAAAGTAACTTTCAGTATTAAACAAAATTTGAGTATTAGTACATAAGCTTCACCCTAGATTATAGAGATCAGATAAGCACATGTCCTTATAATTGTCGGGCTTATTTTGTTTATATAATTGTTACTGTTTTGCACACAAAAGGACAAAATATCTTAGCTGGCTTTCCTAATGCTGTCACCTAAAGTACCTATCATTGAGAGTTTGTCCTATTAATGTATCATGTGGACCTACATGATCATATACTCTCTGCCAAACTTACCTGGCTTGCATAATGTTGTCAAGTACTAAATATATGTTGTCACACATCTCATTGTGATCTTCACAATCATGCAACCTTTGCTGCAATAATTCTCATGTTAACCTTTTGAAAATTAAAATTAAGTATCCTAGATTTGGCAAAAACTCCCAGTTCATAATATAGTGGCTTTCTATGGATCAACAATTTCAGCTTTAAATTGTTGAATTTTGTTATGATTTTAGATAAAGTTTACAAACACATCCATTCTGAAGAACTAAAACTTTTTTCCTGTTCTGCTAATTATTAATTGGGATGTTGCAAGCTGCACAAGAACACAATAACCAGTATAACATTAAAATGAATCACATAGGTGATATATGTAGTATATGCAATATTAACGAGGTTAGTCCGTAGTGACTTGTTTCATATATTATAGCTATTTTTATACTTATTTTGTACTTTTTACAAGTCGATGCTTACCTTTTTCCCATTTACACAATGTCAATTTCAAAAAAAGTAAGAATTCTAATTTTAAGGAGGGGAAGACAGAGAGATAGAGACCTGGAAGATTTGGCTTTAGATCCACTGTCAGCTGAATTGCAGTAAGAGAATCATCTTTATCTCTTGTACCCATTACAGCCCTGGAGTCCCCAACATTACTAATCACAAGATCTTGGCCCTATAACAAACAATAAACAAATTCATGTTCAGATAAAAACTTCATATAATCTTTGGAGAACCAGCTTCATTTGAATGGAGTCAAGTTACCTGCTTAACCAGGGTTACAGCTGTTGTTCCACTGCAGAAGCAATCAATGTTAGTATGCATTTTCAGTTCCCTATCCATGACTTTATAAGCCTTCAGAAAGGAGTCCTTCAAGGCCTGAAAGAGATCCAGGTGCTTTTCAGTTTCTTCAACATCAACGGAGGCCCTTGATTCCTCATCGGCAGTTAGAAAGGAGGTACTTTCCGAGTTCATACTGCCTGTGGTATTAAGGCTGACATCTCTGAGAACATCGTCACTCTTTAAATTAACTTCCCAGTGTGCACTTAGTTTCAATGGGAGAGAATCTCTGACTCTCTTAGCAACCATGTGACCATAGGGTCCATGGCCATCAAAAACACCACAAAAGATCGTGTCTGTTCTCGAACCAAAGTTCTGAAAATAATCCTCCATAAAATTAGTATTATGTAATTCAAAATAATAATGAGATTAGCAATGATCACGAGAAGATAATACGCAAGATAATTATTCATGCCGACAAAGATAATAAAAGAGAAATACATGCCTTATGAATCATGTTGGGAAAATTTTGAAACCTTTGTTAATTCCTCTCAAAATTTGAAAATACTACAGATATATATATACATCGACACAAAGACGATAAAGAAAAAGACGAGCCTTTATGAATCAAATAACGTATTTTTTCCAAACCTTTGTTGATTGCTCTCACAATTTTAAAAGGCAAAACAAAAAAAAGCTAGCGGTGATCCAACCTAATAGCACACATCAATAATTATTGAGAGAAAGTTGAACGTAAAGATGTAATAATTCCAACCTATAAATCAGAAACTCATCAACACATTATAATGGCTTTAAATCTCATACAAAGTGACAATAATAGCTTTCATTTATGTGGAACTTGCACTTGCACGATATTGGAAGCAACATTCTTTTGTTGATTAAACACAGATCCACTGTGGCACCATCAAACTAGACACAAGTTAAGAGCTACAATATGCTACTCTAATAGCATTGTAAGGTGAGGTATGATTGGGTATATTGTCAAACATTTAACATCATAAGAAGTTGTTACTTCAACTAAGAAGAAGATTGTTCTCCTTGCATATGTTAATCAGCTGTCGCCTACATCTAAAATATCATTTAACTGCTATCAAAATCAGTAGAAATTAAAACCACAAAACATTTTGAAAAATAAAAACCATAATATAAGATGGAGGATGGCATGTGGCTAACCTCCCAAACAATCATGGCATCTTGATTGGTCCCTTTCTTGCCTTGCTGGGTAAAGAGTGAAGCAACTTCACTAGAACCATTCAAGAACATTCGCCCCGGAATCCTGTGAAGCTGTTCTTCCCTCCTATAATCAAAGGAAGAATTCCGTGACCCAGGTCTTTTCTTTGAGCTCTTCCTCTTCCTTACACCTAGAGCAGATGTCGGCGAAGTGGGGAGAGGGCTCCTGCGTTCTATGGATAAGCAGGACCCCATCCTCAGGGCCCTGATAATATTTAATATGCAATCCAGACCAGCTAGACAATCACACCCCCTATTTTCAATTGAAGGATCCGTCACAACCAAGTAGATAAACCCCTGCTGTTATTTAATCACCCTTTCCTGCCAAATCAACAGTTTAATCCCAAATCTTTCAGCTGACACAGTGGTACTCTTTGGCCAAAAAAACACAAACAACAGAATCATAACAAACTTTTTTTCACTTCTCTTAATTAATAAATAATCACACAGGTATGAATAATTTATTAAAGGGATAGAGCGTAAGAGGCAGATCTAAAACATTAATTAAAAATATCTTAACATTTTTCTAATTTCATTAATTGCAATAATCTAATAATATTTCTCAATCCTTACCTCTTCCAAATCCTTCTATGTAACTCACAGAATCCCCAACAAGAAGATCAAAGCTTGAATACCCACCACCAATCTTCAAGTTAGATTCCCAAATTCACCCAAATACCCACAAAATCTCACTACAATTTACCCAATTGTGTCATCAATCGAAACCAAATAGCACTTCAACATAAACTGAAAATTTTATCATATGGGTCAAACTCTAATAAACCAAATCTTCACAAAATCACCAAAAAAAGAATAGAAGAATCAAACAGAATGAAAAGGGTATGATGCACAAGTGAAGCTGAAACTTTTACACCAAATGGTCAAAGAGAAAGATAACAGTATAGAGAGTTTAGAGGGGATTGGTTTTCAGAAAAAGAAAAAGGGTGAAATTTTCAACAAAAGGGAAGAGGGAAAATCGCCAGAACCAAGAGAAATGAGAACACAAAAAACGCGGTCTCAATTACACAGCGATTTAATAGAAGTGATAAATAATGGGTTTTTTAGAGAGACTAGGGAGAGCGAAAAGTCCTTCCTTCCTAGAGCATGTATGTCACCACTCTCCATCAAAATCTGAGATTTTTTATCATTATCAATCAATAAACACTTGTTACCATTTCAATTACTATTACTAAGAGATGAAATTGGAAAGTTCAATTATTAAGGTACTCCTTTGGTGCAATAAAAGGCGTACTTACACTTTTTTTTTGCGTATATTAAAAAATAAGATAAAATAATAAAATTATTTATTTTTAAATTATTATTTAATTAATTAGTTTTTTGCACATAGACACATATTTTAGATATTTTATTATTCCTAATTTATTATTTTAATTATATTAGTTTATTAAACTAATATGCTTTATTTTATTTTATAAGATTTAATATTTTGTAGCAATAAAGTCAAAATCTTGTTGATCAAGCAATATTTAATGCTCTTATTTATGTAAGGAAATATCCAAGAAGAATCCTATAACGAGAAGTAAATAAGTGGAACAATATTAATGTGCAAGTAAAAGTCTATCTAGAAAATCTGTTTGAGAAGTTAATTGCTACTAAAAAGTTGAAACCTACATGAAAATAGACTTTTAAGAGATTAAGTATAGAGATTGAAGCCAACAAGGAAATAAGAGGATAAAAGGGAACAAAAGAGTACAAGTTGAATGAATCAAAATTAGGACATAAATTTATTTTCCCTATAAATAAGTATCTTATTTTAGAGAGAATGGGGATTGTATTAGTTTAGGTTAAAAGTAGAAGTAAATTAAATTATTTTTTTATTGTACACTTGTTGGAGGATTGTTAATAAGGAGAGTTTTATTATTTATTTTATCTACTTCTTCTTTATTTTCGCTAATTTATTATTTTTCATGTTTAGTTAATTTTTATATCTAGGATTAAGATGAAATTAAATAATTATTCATGATAATATTTTTCATCTCTTCTATTATTTATGCTTTTATGTTTAATTGATTTTGTGACACCCCAAAATAGGTTTACAACACCCATTCTCGAATGCCATGAATACATGAGATGTAAACAACTACAACTTTATTAATACAATTGTCGCAATAAAATATACGTGACAACACTTAAACTATGAGTTTAAAAACAAATATTGTCATCTGAGGCAATATCCACACTCAAATAAGTCCTAATTACAATTATTGATACATTATTTTACAAAAATGGCGAGGACTACTAAAACCACTTCTAGAACCATTATTCCACACCTCGACTAGTACTCGCTACATTCTCGCCCCCTGAAAAGAAAAATGGAACAACAAGGAAAATGGTGAGTTCAACTAGCTTTCGAGAAAAAACATTATGACTAAAATAATATAAAACAAATTATCGTTAGTCCTCAATAGGAAAAATCTAATAGAATACTGATAGACAACAAGTTTTAAATCAATATTCACAGTGAAATAATAATACATTAGAAGAGTTAAGTAGAGAATGAAATCTACTATCTTACATATATGAATTTAAAAGTTCATCGCCTATCTTTTATCCTCGTAACATCAATCAATATATATCTCAAATCAAATATTCATCTTTACACTACAAGCCAAAGATATTCATCGATTGGTCATTATTCATCTAAACACTGTTCATCTTTGCACTACGGGCCAAAGATATTTATCGAAATCATTCATCTTTTCGCACTACGGCCAAAGATATTCGGTTATATCATCATTTAGGACCGAGGATGATGAAAAATATTTTAAAGAAAACGAATCCATTGAAACAAAAGAATAAATATTAAGGATTCAGTATTTGACTTATTCTGTGGCGACGCCCACAAAATTAGGTATACATCACCCATCTTGGGTCGCCACTTACATGGTGCGTAATTTAAATACAACTTATTAACATAAGCTGCCGTGTACAATACGACATAAATCGTGAGTTTAAATACAAATATCGTCTACTAGATATTATACAAACTCAAACAAAAAAAGTCCTCATTACAGATTATTATCACACTATTTTTTACGAATAAAGTGAGGACTACTAATCTATCTTCGGGACCATCACTGTTTCCCACTCGTCCCGGCTATATTCTCATTTCACGAAGAGAAAAAGATGAAAGAAATGGTGAACTCAACTAGCCCAATAAGAAATATTATGACTAAGATAATGCGAGAATAAATTATCAATAGTCTTCAACAATGTTAAACCGATAAAATACAATAGACAACCGGTTTAATCTGCGGCGGAATAAGCAATCCATTAAAAGAATCAAGTAGAAAATAAAATCTACTATCTTTTAGGTTTTAAAGGTTTTCATCAACTTGTTATAAATTTGAGACTCGACTTTTAATAAATATTCCACATCATCGAATCACCCCCTTGCACTACTGACAAGGATATTCTTTAGTATCACGACCACAATTATTCATGCACTACGGGGCGAGAATATTTGTGTATTCATTAGTGGTCATGATCATGCCAACAATTTGTCCACCAATGCACTACTGACCCTTCGAGGATTTTTATCACATCATTTGTAACATTACTGGTTATGATTACAATCGGTCTCTCTCTCGGTCATAATCATACCAAGTCCATCTATGCACTTCTGAATACAGATGACTTTCAACATAATATAAACATGAGGATGATGACAATGATATAAGAATTCAATAAAACAAGTTCAAGAATTATTTTATCCGGAATTATTAACGTCCAAATTATCAACATGATCTTTGTTTTGTAGAGTAAAATTCAAGAATGATCGGAAGAATATTTCCATGAAAAGATCTTTGGATGAAACGCAAATATCGAGGATATTCCACTAATTTCATGGAGTAAGAAGTCAAAGTTTTAACCAATGGGTATAATAAAGAATAGAATAACAAAAGAAATCACCATACATGCGATAGGCCTTGCAGTGGAGTTATTCAAATGAATAATAAATAACGGAACCCAGTCCCGTAAAAGCATGCGCCTGAGACAAGATGTTCCAACGAGAATAATAAAGAATGGAACCAGGTCCCGTAAAACACACAGCATGGATGTTCCAACGTAATAATAATAAAAAAGGCGGAACCAGTCCATGTAAAAAACACATAACGGGATGTTCCAATGAATAATAATAATAAAAGGCGGAACCGAGGTCCGTGTAAAACACACGACGTGATGTTCCAAGAATAATAGAAGAATGTCACCAAGTATAGGGTAAATCGCAGTATACAAAAGTTATTCCAAGAATAATAAGCAATGGAATAACAACAGTTCTCTTCATGAATAAGAAAGAATAACACCCCTTACTTTTGGTAGGAGATTGAATCTTTGCGGCGATTAGTAGTAACAAAATACTCTTTTTTCTTTCTCTCTTATTCTTTCTATTTCTTTCTCTATAACTTGAATGAATTAAGTGAAAATAATGAAGCCCTAGGCCTCTATTTATAGAAGATTTCTAGCTTAGCACTGCCGCCAGAAAAGCGAGTGGCTTGACGACTAATGATGTGAAAAGAAAAGTGGTTTGGCCTTTTGTAATGTGAAACGACAAGTGGTTCGGCGCTTTGTAATGTGAAACGACAAGTGGTTCGACGTCTGGTAAAAGGTAATTACTATTAACGAAGGTAAATACTATTGACGAAGGTAAATACTATTCACAAGGGTAATTACTATTGATTTAAGGTATTTACTATCGACGAAGGTAAATACTATTCATAAGGGTAATTACTATTGACGAAGTAAATACTATTGTGAAGGTAATTACTATTCACAAAGGTAATTACTATTGACGAAGAGACTCTTAGATGATGACATATAGGAGCCCCCCAATAAAAATAATCAAACTTACCACAAATCATAACACATATTTAATCTTTCAACAATTATTAATCATTTATAACTTATCGTCTCAATTATTGATTTAATACTATAACATATTATCTGAGATGATCTTGTGACAATAATTGAATCAATAATATAAGAGATATGATCGTGAAATTCTTATCAGAAAGCAATAATTAAGCATAAATGAGTGACTTCTCACGTAAACATCAATAATCAATACCATGTGCTACTTATATCAACCACGCGTATTCTTCGTACTTTTACCACCGGGTAGTTCAACAGTTTTTTCAGAATAACACCTCCGTAGTTATTTTTATAAAATATTTTTGTCGTTTTCTCGATCAAAAATAATTACATTATGGGGTCCACCAATGATTGAGTAGTTATGCGAATATTCCCTAAAAAGAATATTCCCCGACCAAACGAATATTTTATAACAACTTGCTTACTTTTGCAAAATTTATAAATATTACCCACAACTATAACATTATATCAAATTTATTCCATAATATTCAAAAATAATATTTATAGAAAAATTCATCTTTATTTATAAAAGTTGGGGTCTTACAACCTCCCTTCTTATGAAATTTAAGCCCTCGAAATTAGGGGTGCGATACTGGTATGTCGAAGAGGTAAGGATACCTTGATTTCATTTGATTCTAACTCCCAAGTCATTTCCTCAACATCGTGGTTCCTCCACAAAACTTTGACTTGAGGTATAACCTTGGGCGTAGAATATGTTCCTTCTTATCCAAGATTTGAACATGAACCTCTTCATACGTCAAATCTTCCGCTATTTCGTCCGGTTCTAACTCGATAATGTGGTTCGGGTCTTTCACATATTTACGTAACATGGATATGTGAAAAAGCGTTATGAACACGAGACATATTTGGCGATAAAAGCGAGTCTATAGGCCACGGTTCCTACTCGATCGAGGATTAAAATGGACCGATGAATCGAGGATTAAGTTTTCCTCTCTTTCCAAATCTTGTAACTCCTTTCCATGGAGCAACTTTTAACAACACATGATCTCCTATATCGAATTCCACGTCCTTTCGATGAAGATCGGCATAACTCTTTTAATCGATTTTGTGAGGTTTTTATCGTTGTCGGATCGTTTGAATCTTTTCCGTAGTCATACGTACCAACTCCGGTCCCAACAACGTTGCTTCACCCACCTCATCCCAAAGATCTTTGGAGAACGACACTTTCTTCCATACAACGCTTCGAATGGAGCCATGCCAATACTTGCTTGATATCTGTTGTTGTAGGAAAACTCCACCAATGGTAAGAACTTGTCCCAACTCCCTTGAAATCAAGGACACAGAGTCTTAATAGATCTTGAAGAGTTTGAATAGTCCTCTCCATTGTCCGTCCGTCGAGGATGATATCTTAGAAAGCTAAACCGTAAGTCTGTGCCCATAGCTTTTTGCAAACTAACCCAAAATCGTGAAGTGAATCTTGGGTCTCGATCGAAACTATGGATACTGCAGGCATACCATGCGATCTTACAATCTCGTTTATGTACATACTGAGCAAGACGCGTTCAAGTGTATAAGTTTCTCGTGTCGGTAAGAAATGAGCGGACTTGGTCAATCTATCAACAATGACCCAAATCGCATCAATGCCTTGAGAAACCTTAGGAAGGCCGATAGAACGAAATCCATGGTAATGTGCTCCCACTTCCATTACGGAATTTCAAGTGGTTGCAATGGACCTTTTGGTACTTGATGCTCGCTTTAACTCGTTGACAAGTTAGACACCTTGAGATAAACAACGCTATCTCTCTCTTCATATTGCTCCACCAAAATGTATGGCGAATATCATGATACATTTTGGTACTCCCGAGATGGATTGCAAATGGTGTTGTGTGCGCCTCCATCATGATATTATACTTTTTAATCGAGGGTCGTTAGGAACACAAAGTGCGGAGTTGACTCAAGTATTCCTTCTTCATCGATTCTTGCTTCCTAAGATAACACCTTCTTGCACTTTCTTTCTTCATACGCATCGACTCCAGTGCAGTAGCTTGAGCGACTTTAACTTTATCGATTAAAGTCGGTTCTACTCGTCGTATACTTGCTATCTTCACATGCGTCCCTCAGAGTCTTTAACTCTATCTCCATCCTTTGCAAGTCACACAAAATGGGCCTTTGCGTTGACAATATCGCCTTTTCGTGCTTGCATATGATTTTCTACTCAATCGTTAGCTACCACGTTCGCTTTTCGGGATGGTATTGGATGGTATGATCATAATCTTTCAGCAGATTCAAGCCAACGTCGTTGTCGCGTGTTGAGTTCCTTTTGAGTGAAGAAATATTTAAGGCTTTTATGATCCGTAAAGATCTCCACTTTCTCCCCATACAAGTAATGCCTCAAAATTTTAAGTCAAAGACAACAAATACTTGACTCTAGATCATGAGTAGGATAATTCCTCTCATATTCTTTGAGTTGTCGCGAGGCATAAACTATAACTTTTCCATGTTGCATAAGAACACATCCCAACCCTTTGCTCGAAGCATCACTTTGTAGATGACAAATCCCTCCGAGCAGGATGGTATTGGCGAATAGGTCTTTGAAATAAGTCTCCTCTTGAGTTCTTGAAAACTCTTCTCACATTCTTCGCTCCAACCGAACTTTGTATCTTTTCGAGTCAAATGAGTCGATGGAGTAGCGATTCGAGAAAATCCTTCCACGAATCTCCGATAATAACCACTAAACCGAAAGCTATGTACTTGATCCATTGATTTAGGTTGTTCCCGACTTTGAATAGCTTCATCTTTGTTGGGTCAACGGATATTCCATTACTTGATACCACGTGCCCAAGGAATGCTACTTCTTCACCGAACTCATATTTCTTCAACTTGGCATAAAGCTTATATTCACGAAACTTTTGGAGTGTCGACCTCAAGTGTTGCTCATGATCTTCACGGCTTTTGGAATAAATAAGGATGTCATCAATAAAGACGACCACAAAGTGATCTAAATATTCCTTGAATACTCGGTTCATCATATCCATGAAGGCGGCGGGAGCATTAGTCAATCCAAAGGACATGGTAGGGAATTCATAATGCCCGTCTGGGAGTTCGGCCGTCTTTGGAATGTCGGTGGTTCTAATCTTCAATGGTGGTGATATCCGGAGCGAAGATCAATCTTTGAAAAGAATTTGGCTCCTTACAATTGGTCAAACAGTCATCAATACGTGGCAATGGATACCTATTTTTGATGGTGACATGATTCAACTCCAGATAATCAATACAAAGTCGCATACTCCCATCTTTCTTCTTCACGAATAGAGCAGGAGCACCCCAAGGAGAAGTACTAGGACGAATAAAGCCAATGTCTAACAATTCCTGCGGTTGGGTCTTTAACTCACGAAGTTCAATAGGAGCCATTCGATATGGGGCTTTGGAAATAGGTTTTGTCTGGGGTTCGAGGTCGATACAAAAATTCAATTTCACGCTCTGGGGTAGGCGAGGAAGTTCTTGAGAATCGTCGGAAATTTATTAACAATAGAAATATCGTTCAAAAGCGGCGTATTTTTGTTTAAATCGTGACATGAGCTAAAAAGCTTGACATCCGTTTTTCAATAAGCGAATAGCTTTATGGCTTGAGATGGCCGTGATTGATTTTAATGGTTTGGTCATTTGAATTAGCATAATAGGTTGATTAGGAATATGAAAGCTAACAACCTTACGAAAACAATCAATTTTTGCATGATAAGTAGATAACCAATCAATCCACAGAATCACGTCAAATCAAGTATTTTTAATGAAATAAGATCGACGAGGTAATGTGAGGGTGCCGATTTGAACCAAACAAGACTTATAAGCGATTGGATGTAATGAAGGTTTCTCCCAACGGAGTTTCCACAGATAAGTCAAAGTCTAATTTCTCGGTCAAATTTAATCGATGAACGCAAGTAGGAGAAATAAAAGAATGGGTAGAAGCAACCGTTATCAAATAAAGTATAGACTTCATTAGAGTTTATGATAAGCTTACCCGTGATGACCTCATTCGGATTCCTTGCTCTTTGGGAGAGTCACAACAAACGCTCTCCTTGCACTACTAGGTTTGAATTTTACGGGATGGCCTTTGGTGCCTCCATCTGGTGAGTTTGTCTTGATAAACGACAAAATCGAGCTAAGTGACCTTCTCTTCCACAATTATAACATGCTTTGGACGGCATGACGCGGATTTGGGTGATGTGTCCCTCTCCTCCGCATTTGAAGCATATGATAGGTGGTCTTTCTCCTTCCTTAACAATGGGTCTTTGGTCTTGACGTCTTTCCATCATTGTTGAATCTCCTTTTCTTGAAATGTCCATTCTTATTGTTTTGTACGATTACCACCAAAAGTGGTTACCATATCTCTGGCTGATTCCCTCCACGCTTGTTGTCACCGCTTGATGACTACTTTCGCTAGTATTATAATTTTGTCACCGCTCTCTTTTTTAGTTGCGTTGACTCATTATCGCGCTCCACTAATCGAGCCCTATTTACAACATCTGAATACAAACACGGTTTATGAGAAATAAGATGTTGGCGTATCTCGACTTTCAAACCTCTTAAAAACATTCGCGCCATTCTCTTCATTTATCCACCAAGTGGGGCCTATGAAACCGTGATAACTCCGCAAATTTTACCTCGTGTTGCGACACGGTCGTATTGTTTTGTTCGAACTTGATAAACTCCACCTCATTCATGTGGCGAATACTTTCGGGAAAGTATTTGTCGTTGAAACGACTCTGGAACTTCTCCCAAGATATCTTGATCTGACGAGGTTGAGTACGTTTCTGGATTCCCACGATGTCGCCTCTCGCCTTGACATAAAAGCGCGAAAGGGACCTTTTGCTCCTCGGAGCATCCCAGACATCAAATATCTTGGTAATCACTTTATCCATGCTTCCGCTTGAAGTGGTTTTGGCTCACCCTTAAACTCCGGTGGTTCCAGCTCCTTGAATTGCTTAGCGGTGACCTTGAGAGTTTTTCGTGTTTCCACCTACGTTTTGGGCGAGAGTCGCTCTCTACTTCTGTTGCATAAATTGCATAAAGCCTCTGAACATTTGATCATTCATCATTTGGTCAGTGTTGTTATTTGCATGAGGATTGTCGCCTTCCTGATGCACATTATCCTGATTATTGATATGTGGTGAATCAACGATCGCCTGCGCTCCATTGCTATTCTCAACATTCTCAGATGTCATTTTCAAATACTGCCACAAAACAAAAGGTTAATTGACATGTAACAAATTATCCCTATCTTCTGACCAACTAATAAAATAGCACATAAACTTAGGTAGGTCATACTAGCGAAGGTATTCCCGTCTCTCCCCTCCTAGTACTATTCTCACATCTTAGCAGGGGATCATATCCCTATGCTTTGATACCAAGCTGTGGCGCCCCAAAATTAGGTATACATCACCCATCTTGGGTCGCCACTTACATGGTACGAAATTTAAATACAACTTATTAACATAAGCGTAGGTATGCAATACGACATAAAGCGTGAGTTTAAATACAAATATAAATCTACTAGATATTATATAAACTCAAACAAAAAGTCCTCATTACTGATTATTATCACACTATTTTACGAAATAGTGAGGACTACTAATGCTATCTTGAGGACCATCACTCGTTTCCCAGACTCGTCCCCGGCTATATTCTCATTTCACTAAGAGAACAATGAAAGAAAGGGTGAGCTCAACTAGCCCGATGAAAAATATTATGACTAAGATAATGCGAAATAAATTATCAATAGTCTTCAACAATGTTAAAGCGATAAAATACAAAGAGATGACCCGGTTTAAGCTGCGGTGGAATAAGCAATCCATTAAAAGAATCAAGTAGAAAATAAAATCTACTATCTTTTAGGTTTTAAAGGTTTTTTATCAACATTATAAATTTTGAGACTCGACTTTAATAAATATTCCACATCATCGAATCACCCCTTACTTTCTACGGCGAGGATATTCTTTAGTATCACGACCACAATTATTCATGCTACTACGGGCCAAGAATATTTGTGTATTCATTAATAGTCATGATCATGCCAACAATCGTCCACCAATGCACTACTGACCTTGAGGATTTTTATCACATCATTTGTAACATTACGGTCATGATTACAAGAATAGTCTCTGGTCATAATCATACCAAGTTCATCTATGCACTACTGAATACCAGATGACTTTCAACATAATATAAACATGAGGATGATGACAATGATATAAGAATTCAATAAAACAAGTTCAAAATTATTTTATCCGGGAATTATTAACGTCCAAATTATCAACATGATCTTTGTTTTGTAGAGTAAAATTCAAGAATGATCGGAAGAATATTTCCATGAAAGATCTTTGGATGAAACGCAAATATCGAGGATATTCCACTAATTTCATGGAGTATAGAAGTCAAAGTTTTAACCAACCGGGTATAATAAAGAATAGAATAACAAAAGAAATCACCATGCATGCGATAGATCGCATGCGAGCGAGTTATTCAAATGAATAATAAATAACGGAACCCGGTCCCACGTAAAACGCCTGCATGGGATGTTCAACGAATAATAATAAAGAATGGAACCAGTCCGGCGTAAAACACACATGACGGATGTTCCAACGAGAATAATAATAAAGATGGAACCGGTCCGGTGTAAAACACACGAGACGGGATGTTCCAATGAGAATAATAATAAAGAAGCGGAACCGGTCGGGTGTAAAACACACAGACGAGGATGTTCCAATGAGAATAATAGAAGAATGTCACCAAGTATAGGGTAAATCAGCGTATCTGAGTTATTCCAATGAATAATAAGCGATGGAATAACAACAGTTCTCTTCATGAATAAAAAAGAATAACACCCCTTACTTTTGGTAGGAGATTGAATCTTTGCGGCGATGTAGTAGCAAAATACTCTTCTTCTTTCTCTCTTATTCTTTCTATACTTTCTCTCTATAACTTGAATGAATTAAATGAAAATAATGAAGCCCTAGGCCTCTATTTATAGAAGATTTCTAGCTTAGCACTTTTCTTAGTGTGAAAAGGCAAGTGGCTTGACGACTAATGATGTGAAAAGAAAAGTGGTTTGGCCACGCTGTAATGTGAAACGACAAGTGGTTCGACGCCTTTTGTAATGTGAAACGACAAGTGGTTCGACGTCTGGTAAAGGTAATTACTATTAACGAAGGTAAATACTATTGACGAAGGTAAATACTATTCACAAGGGTAATTACTATTGACGAAGGTATTTACTATTGACGAAGGTAAATACTATTCACAAGGGTAATTACTATTGATTTAAGGTAAATACTATTGATGAAGGTAATTACTATTCACAAAGGTAATTACTATTGATGAAGAGACTCTTAGATGATGACATATGAGCCCCCCCATAAAATAATCAAACTTACCACAAATCATAACACATATTTAATCTTTCAACAATTATTAATCATTTATAACTTATCGTCTCAATTATTGATTTAATACTATAACATATTATCTGATGATGATCTTGTGACAATAATTGAATCAATAATATAAGAGATATGATCGCAAGATTCTTTGTGCAATAATTAAGCATAAATTGAGTGACTTCTCACGTAAGCATCGATAATCAATCTGGTGTGCTTCTTATGCAACCACGCCAGTATTCTTGTACTTTTTACCACCGGGTATTTCAACGGTTTTAACGGTAACACCTCCGTAGTTATTTTTTATAAAATATTTTTGTCGTTTTCTCAATCAAATAATAATTCTTACATTAATGGGGTCCACCAATGATTGAGTAGTTGTACGAATATTCCTAAAAAAGAATATTCCCAGACCAAACGAATATTTTATAACAACTTGCATACTTTTGCAAAATTTATAAATATTACCCACAACTATAACATTATATCAAATTTATTCCATAATATTCAAAATAATATTTATAGAAAAATTCATCTTTATTTATAAAAGTTGGGGTCTTACATATTCCATGTCCAAAAATACCTCATAAATAATCATAGTGGAGTAAAATTCAAGAATGATCAAAATATGGATATAATCAAAGCTAGTATTCGAATAGATATTTTGGACAAAAAGAAGAAAATTTTATTTTTCAAATTGAATAGTTAAAATGATTCGTGAATAGTCTTGAGTATCGTGAATAGTCTTGTGTATCGTGAATAGTAACTCAAACTAAAAGATAGAAATTTCACAAAAAAATAAAATCATCATGCTTCGTGAATAGTACTCGTGAATAGTAACTCGTGAATAGTAACCCCGACATGAAAAAGTTCTAAATTTGATAAAAAGTTCCAACCAATATTTCGGCATAATTATATTGAAGAAATAATATCACTACGAAGAAAATAACATCCCTTACCTCAAAAGGATAGTGCTTCTGATTGGAATACTGGATAAAGTGCTGAAAGAACTTGCACCGTATAGCAATACTCAAAGTACTAAAATACTCACAAAAATACGCTCAATATATCGAGAGAGAATTTTTCTAGAAAACTTTAGTTTCTGGTGTGATTTTCAATTCTAACCTAAGCACCCTATTTATAGGAAAATGCTTAGAACACCAAAGCAGAAAATTTAATATAATATTAATATAAATTATTAAGTTTCCTACGCCAACCTTTGTAGATCTGAATTCAGCCATTAATGTCACATGCCAGACCCACTTAACTCACCAAAAACGTTTTCTTTGAAAAAAATAATTAAAACTTCCAAAAATCAATTATTTCGAAACTTTGGAACTTCAATCATTCATAATAAATAGCCCTTTTGTCAGAAAAATTCAAACCTTATGTCTTTCTATAGAAAATTCCATTATCTACAACTTTGCAGAAGAAAGTTTTTCCAAATTCC
Source organism: Panax quinquefolius (assembly GCA_020205615.1). Lineage (NCBI taxonomy): Eukaryota > Viridiplantae > Streptophyta > Magnoliopsida > Apiales > Araliaceae > Panax > Panax quinquefolius. The sequence continues at coordinate 30,577 of JAINUW010000027.1, read as the reverse complement.
AAACAGAAATTGACCGAAATCTACAAACGGGCGATTTTATAGGCTATAATCAAATTCCAGTCAAGAAATGGGGTCCACCGACATGTTTAACATGTTTTTAACATTTATTGTAACAAAAATACTCTTCCTCCTCATATACTCATATATCCCACATTCATTGAAAAAACATCATCATTATATATTATAATAATATAATAAAATATTATTTTATCAGAAAAGATAAAATATCAATTTTCAACAATTGTCACTTTAAAAATTTTCTCCATCTATATCCACATAAAATGAATATTTTCCTCATCATATAAATCAATAAATAATTATTCACAAATAATATTACGAATCACAATCTTGACAACCAAGCGGTTCCTGTGAAAAGGGGCTTTCCAATAAAGATTTCTCCTTCTTGGTAGCCTGATTAGGTAACCAAACCTCTCCTTGAGCATGAACTTTCTAGACATTGCCAATAATGTTATCTAATAATATTATTTAGATAATATGAAATATTGCTCTGATAATGGAAAATCTTGTGTAGTGACAATTATTGAAACAACGATAATATAAAATATCAACGTAGCAATTATTGAATCGATAAAATAAAATCTTGAGCGATAATTCTTTGTAACAATTATTGAGTAGTGCCTTCTTACGTAAGAATCAATAATTGGTGCAATACCGTAGTCTTCTCTTGTGCGCAACAGCGTATTCTTGTGTTTTAACCACCGGTATTATAACAATATAACTTGGTAATAACTACTGCCGTTATTTATAAACAACTTATACTTGTGCGTTTTTTCATCCAATCGCTTTCTGTTATGGGGCCCACACAAGGCTGCACCGTCATACGAATATTCTCCGACAACAAGAATATTCAACGACCAAACGAATATTCTCCGATAAAATGAATATTTTATAACCACTTGCTTATTTGCGCATTTTACCCATAACTAATCACATTAATCAAATCAACCCTTACTATTTCAAAATGATAAATAGGGGAAATTTAATTTCATTAATAATAAGTTGGGGTCTTACAGATTTCGCCTTCGTGTTTCTTTATTGAAATACATTCGTTTTTTAATTCTTATGTGATTGTAAATTAATTAAGAGATTTTAATAAATTATTGTTAAGATATGAGTTTTTCATAATCTATACTTACTTGAAAAAGTTTTGATGGGTTATAATAATCTTTAAAATTTTATAGTCTGTAATTGCTCACGTTATGTGACGCCCCCAAAATAGGTCCATTCCATCCAACCCATTCTGAGTCGCCAAATACATGGTACAGAAAACAACTACAACTTTATTACAGCAATTGTCGTGCAAATTACAACAACTCATGTGTGTGAGTTTTGATACAAATATATACCAACTGTGACTCATGTCCCAACCTTGGAGAGCACGTCACAATGACACCTTACATAAAGGTATAGTCAAAAATTGTTTTAGAAATTAGAATCTTTGGGAAGTGCTCAAGGAAACCTTCCGTGCATGGGAGGCCATGCGTCTGCAGGTTATTATAGATATCATATAGCCACGCAATTATCCTTGGTTGACCAATAGACCCCAAAAAAGAAAAAGCGAGAAGATTACTATCATATTCTTCCCAATGGCGAGTTTTCTCTTGACATATCATTATCTCCACTGTCTCTAATTGAGAGTTATATTTCAAATAGACTCGAGATCATAAAGATAGTCTTTGGTAGATATACTCGACAAGTAGATGAAACACAACCACATCTTATGATGACACGAGGTTGTATGTCATTAGACATCTTGTATGATAGTGGCAAAACACCCTTCCAAGTTAAATTCATCTCACCCTCAACATCTATAGACCACCGTTCTATTCCCTTGTTATTCCCCCGCTCGACCCAGCGACACTTTTATTACCTGAAAGGAATTGTGAAGCAAAAGGGTGAGCACAACTAGCTCAGTAAAGAATATCATGACTAAAGATTTATCAATAGCCTTTATCAATAATAAATTAGAGATTTAGAACATATGGTAGATGATAAAAAAAATTCAACCATAGTTGCAGCGGAACGAGCAATCCATTAGAAGAGTCGAATAGACCATAAAATCTATTATCTTCTCCATGTTAAAAGTCCATCAACAATGTTTTATCCCTGTAACATTAATCAACAATTCTTGTCCACAATCACATGTCTAACTCATAATCGTAATTGTTGTTCTAAATTTCTCTTCGCATCCAGGACGAAGATAATTTTCATCACCTGAAACATCAAAGATCATGGTTATACCAAATCACAGTTCCTATTCATAATCATACTAATAAATTCATCTTTGCACTACGGGCCAAAGATATTCATCAACAGTTCATCTTTGTACTACATGCCAAAGATATTCAACAACAGGTCATCTTTGCACTACAGGCCAAAGATATTCATATCTCAAAAAAATACATAATCATTTCAGAATTTATATAAACCATAATTATAACCATGTTGATCAATTCACCTTTGCACTTAAGCTAAAGATATTCAATTATAAATTCAATGGTCATGATCATACCAATCCACAATTCAACTTTTCACTCTTGGCGAAAGAGAACCCTAGTCATGATCATACCAATAATCTACCCATCTTTACATTCCAGTGAAAGAGAATTTCAACATCAGGGTTATAAAAATGTTATATATGATAATAAAATCAATATAATCAATACATAGTTTTAATCTCCAGAGTAATATTCATAAATCAACTATAATTTGGTTAGGAAAAAAATCAATTTTGTAGTGAATAGTACCCGTGAATAGTAACTCGTAAATAGTAACTCATGAATAGTAACTCATGAATAGTAACCCGTCGTGAATAGTAACCCGTCGTGAATAGTAACTCGTGAATAGTAAATCGTGAATAGTAACTCATGAATAGTAACTCGTGAATAGTAACTCATGAATAGTAACCCCGACATGAAAAAGTTCTAAATTTGATAAAAAGTTCAAACCAATATTTCGGCATAATGATATTGAAGAAATAATATCATTTATAAAGAAAATAATCTCCTTACTATCCTTTACCTCGAAAAGCGATCTTACATTTGGAATAACTTATTGAACAAACTTGCACCGTATAACAACACTCAAGATATCAAAATACTCACAAGAATACACTCGATAATATAGAGATAGAAATAGAGAGAAAACTTCAATTTTTGGTGTGATTTTCAATTCTAACCTAAGCACCCTATTTATAGGAAATTGCTTAGAACACCAAAGCAGAAAATTTAATAAAATATTATATTTATAACAAAATTCATACGTCTCCTTTGAATTCAGAATCCAGCATGTTTAACAACCCACTAATTATTAAAAAACGTTTTTCTTAAATAAAACAATTAAAACTTCCAAAAATCAATTATTCTGGAACATTGGAACTTCAATAATTCATAATAAATAGCCCTTTTGTCAGAAAATTCGAATCTCGCTACTTTTTATAGAAAATTCCATTCTCTACAACTTTGCAGAAGAAAGTTTTTTCAAATTCCAAACAGAAATTGACCGAAATCCATAAACGGGCAATTTTACAGGCTATAATCAAATTTCAGTCAAGAAATGGGCCCACAGACATGTTTAACATGTTTTAAACAACTTTTGCAACAAAAATACTCTTCCTCCTCATATACTCATATATCCCACATTCATTGTAAAAATATCATCATTATTATATTATAATAATATAATAAAATATTATTTTCATAAAAGATAAAATATCGATTTTCAACAATTGTCACTTTAAAATTTTCTCCATCTATATCCACATAAAATGAATATTTTCCTTATCATATAAATCAATAATTAATTATTCACAAATAATATTATAGAATCACGATAATGACAACGAAGGTTCAAGGAAGAGGGGCTTTCCGATAAAGATTTCTCTTGCGGCGCATGATTAGGTAACGAAACCTCTCCTTGAAAAGAACTTTCTAGACATTGTCGATAATGTTATCTAATAATATTATTCATATAATATGAATTATTGCTAGATAATGAAAAATCTTGTGTAGTGACAATTATTGAAACAAAAGTAATATAAAATATCAATAGACAATTATTGAATCGATAAAATATAATCTTTGAGCGATAATTCTTTAACAATTATTTAGTAGTGCCTTCTTACGTAAAATTAATAATTCAAAAATATTGTGCAATATATCGTGTATCTCTTGTGCTGACAATAGCGTATTACTTTACTTTAACCACATCGGGTATTCCAACGGTATTATTACGATATAACTACTGTAGCATTATGTATAAAAACTTTAATTTGTCTTTTCTTCATTCGACGATTATTACATTATGGGGCCCACAAATGGTACTGCATTCGTACGAATATTCCCAAGCGGAAAGAATATTCCACGACAATGATAATGAATATTTATAACCACTTGCGTATTTTTGAAAAAATTCATATATCACCCTTAACTTCTTTTTTTCCTTTTTTTTTTATCAATTTAACCATTTACCTAATAGTAATTATAAGAAAAATTGAATACTTTTATTTCATAAAATTGAGGGTCTTACACGTTAATTGTAAAATTACTAAATTAAAGGGAGATCAAAATCATAATTAAGTTATAAAAATAGAAGAGATTGAATTACTTATTATGTTTATTGTTTAATGGATTCGGATTCCTAGATTGCTTCCTCAATATTAGTTTTCATATTGTAATTAATCATTTCTCAACCTTTATTTGTAATTCGGTTAAATAGATATTAAGTGCAAGACCCCGAATTTTATGAAATAAAAGTATTCAATTTTTTCTTATAATTACTATTCAGTAAATGGTTAAATTGATAAAAGGTTAAAGTTAAGGGTGATATATGAATTTTTTTCAAAATACGCAAGTGGTTATAAAATATTCATTGTTGTCGTGAATATTCGCTTAGTTAGAGAATATTTTTTACGTCGGGAATATTCGTATGACAAATAGCGATCATTTGTGGCCCCCCATAATGAATAACTGTTGAATGAAGAAAACGAAAATTTGAGTTTTATAAATAACTACAGAATGGTTACCGCTTAACATCGTTGAATACCCTTATGGTTAAAATACGAATACGCTGCGTATCGCACAAAGAGTGACACACTGTTTTTTGAAATTATCGATTCTTACGTAAGAAGACACTACTCAATAATGGTTACGAATTATTGTTCAATATTTTATTTTATTGATTCAATAATTGCTACGATATTTTATATTATCAGTTGTTCAATAATTATCATCGCACAAGATCTCCATTATCGATCAATAATTCATATTATTGAATAATATTATTAGATATCATTATTGGAAATGTCTAGAAAGTTCTGATATGAGAGGTTTGGTCACCTAATTACGCCGCCAAGAAGGAGAAAATCCTTATCTGAAAGCCCCTTTCCTCCTGAACGCTCCTCGTCATTATTATCAGGATTCTCAGAATATTATTTGTGAATAATTAATTATTAATTTATATGATAAGGATATATTTATTTGATGTGGATATAAATGATGGATTTATTTATGTGGTTATAAATGAAGAAATTAATGTTGAGGTGTTTTATTAGTATTTTGTCGATTGGAAGTATTAAAATCAATCAAATCGATTCTTAAAGCTCTATTTCGTGAGTTATAATTTTGATCCGACCGTTGGATCGTTGTGATTTTTGGATATGTTATACATATATAAGTTGAGTATATATCTACAAATTTTGAACCGTTAAAAATAAACATATGATTTGTTATGGATTTTAAAGGTGTTAAAAATCATCAGTTTGTGGATTTCGGATATTTTCTGTCTCGAATTTGGAAAAACTTAAAGCTACAAAGTTGTAGAGAATTCGATTTCGTGTGGAATGGATATAAAATTCGTATTTTTCTGATAAACGGGCTATTTTCTATGAATTACTGAAGTTTCAGAAAATAAAATAATTTTTATTAAAATTTGGGGTGGGACCCACTTTTGTTTTTAAAACATGTGGGCTGCTATTTCTTGTTCAAAAGTGATGGCTGGCTGCTGAAAATTCAAGATGGTTGGTGGGTAGGAGAAAAGAATAATTAATATATTATTTTATTAATTTAGTCTCCTTTGGCGTTTTAGCATTTTCCTATAAATAGGTGCTTATGTTAGAATTGAAAATCACACCATAAACAAGTTTTCTTTCTCTCTATATTATCAAACATATTTTTGTGAGTATTTAGATATTTTGAGTGTTGCTATACTGGCATAAAGTTAGCTTCAAATAAGTTATATCCAATATTCAAGTCAAATCTTTGCTTTTTTTGAGGTTAGGGATTTTAAGGGTTGTTATGTTTCTTCAGTTTTGTAATTTTTTGACCTTCAAAAATTCTAGAAAAATTTGAAATAATAATTTGATGAGTTTTATTGATTGTGTCCAAAAATGGCGATTTTTTTGGATGTATAGATTAAGAGTTATGAATTTTACGGGAAAAGACTATTTTAAAAGAAAAACCTTATAACTCCTTGTGGTTAACTCCAAAATTGGTAAAATTTTTATTGGAAGTACTCGTATATAACATCAATTTACTCTGTAAATTTCGGAATTTTTGGACAAACATACAGTTTATGATAAATGTCTAAATATTCGGCAGTTTTGGCCATATGAAAAATAGTAAATGAATTTTAAAAATTCCGAGAAAAATATATGTTCAATATGGGACTATATTCTGCTAAATCTCAGAAAAGAAATATTTTTGGAACTGATTTGATATTTTTCATGAAAATGGTCTAGTTATGAGTAAATGAATTAAATATGTTATGTGAAGTAAGAAAATTGGAAAATATGATTTTATGGCTTGAGAATCATATATGAGTTATATGCAGATTTTTGATGAGGGTTTTGGTTATTGGTGATGAAATCTTAAGAGTTTGGCATTTTATGATGATTAAATGTGTTAATTAGTAAAGTGTAAACAATTTAAATAAATTGTTTATAAGCTTAAGAAATATTATTCTTTAAATATCATTATACCGAAATATTGACATGGATTTTATTGTGGAATTTCTACCTTTTTTATGTCGGGGTTACTATTTATGAGTTACTATTCACGAGTTACTATTCATGGGTACTATTCACGATAAAATTGATTTCTTTTTCTGTCCAAATTACCGTTGATTTATGAATCTTACTCTTGAAATTAAATCCATGTTTTGATCATATTATTTTTATTATCATATATAACATTTTTATAATCTTAGTGATGAAATTTCTCTTTGACTTGAGTGTAAAGATGGGTAGATTATTGGTATGATCGTGACTATGGGTTCTCTTTGGCGATGTGCAAAGTTGAATTGTTGGTGGTATGATCATGACCATTGAATTTATAATTGAATATCTTTAGCTTAAGTGCAAAGGTGAATTGATCAACATGGTTATAATTATTGTTTATATAAATTCTGAAATGATTATATATTTCTTTGAGATATTAATATATTTGGCCTCTAGTGCAAATATGAACTGTTGATGAATATATTTGGCCTGTAGTGCAAATATGAACTGTTGAGGAATATCTTTGACCTGTAGTGCAAAGATGAATTGTTGATGAATATCTTTGGCCCGTAGTGCAAAGATGACATGTTGTTGAATATCTTTGGCCAATAGTGCAAAGATGAACTGTTGACGAATATCTTTGGCCGTAGTACAAAGATGAAGTTATTAGTATGATTATGAACAGGAAATGTGATTTGGTGTAACCATGATCTTTGATATTTCAGGTAAAGATAGGTGATGAAAATTATCTTCGTCTTGGATGAGAAGAGGAATTTAGAACTACAATTATGATTATGAGTTATTCATATGATTGTGGACCAGAATTGTTGATTGATGTTACAGGGATAAAACATTGTTGGTGGATTTTTAACATGGAGAAGATAATACACTTTATAGTCTATTTGACTCTTCTAATGGATTGCTCGTTCCGCTGCAACTATGGTTGAATTTTTTTTATCATCTACCATATGTTCTAAATCTCTAATTTATTATTGATGAAGGCTATTGATAAATCTTTAGTCATGATATTCTTTACTGAGCTAGTTGTGCTCACCCTTTTATTTCACAATTCCTTTCAGGTAATAAGAGTGTAGCTGGGTCGAGCGGGGGTAACAGGGGAATAGAACGGTGGTCATCATTTAGTAGTTATATTTGATGAATCAAATAGGGTGAGGCGAACCCAACGTTGGAAGGGTGTTTTGCCACTATCATACAAGATGTCTAAAGACATACAACCTCGTGTCATCATAAGACAGGGTTGTGCACATCCACTTACTGAGTATATCTACGAGCACTACCTATATGATCTTGGAGTTTATTTGAAGTATAATTCTCAATTAGAGACAGTAGAGATAATTATATGTCAAGAGAAGACTCACCATTGGAAAGAATATGATAGTAATCTTCTCATTTTTTTGGGGTCTATTGGGTCTACCAAGGATAATTCTGTGGCCATATGATATCTATTATAACCTAGACGCATGGCCTCCCATGTACGAAGGTTTTCTTGAGCACTTCCCAAAGATTCTAATTTTTAAAACAGTTTTTTACTATACCTTTATGTAAGGTGTCATTGTGACGTGCTATTCAAGGTTGGAATGTGAGTCACAGTTGGTATATATTTGTATCAAAATTCACATCATATGTGTTGTTGTATTTTGCACGACAATTGTTGTAATAAAGTTGTAGTTGTTTTCTGTACCATGTATTTGGCGACTCAGAATAGGTTGGGTGGATTGGACCTATTTTGGGGGCGTCACATTAAGGATACATTAAAATTAATCTAGTCTCTGTGATTCGACCTGTACTTGCCAGTTCTTCAATTTGATACTGTGCACTTGCAGTTACATATTTTTATCATATCAAGTTTTTGGCACCGTTGCCGAGGACTAGAATTAATTTTTTATTCCTTAATTTTTATTTATTCGAATTGGTTTTTAACTCTAATATTTTTTCCCCAGGATTATCGAAGCAGATCGAAGGAGCAAAAATATGACGATTTTGTTGCTGTGCTTTCTTTGGTACTTCGTATCTCCATATTTTTTTAATTTTTTTATAAAAAAAACAAAAAAAATAGTAGTTTAGTCTTTTATTTTTTGTAGTTTTTAATTGCCGCATTCATGCATTCACTCACGTAGAGCACATCATGTTTAGTTTTTTTTTTGTCAAATATAATCTGGGATGATTGCTGGAGAATTGAGATACGTCAAAATTTCTACTTCTTTCGTAATTCACATAGTTTTAGGACACTTTAATTGTTTACAGTTTTATTTTTATATTTTATTTGTGCATTTTCATCTTTAATCTAACATTAAGGACAAAAACCTATAATAAGATAAGGTGTGGACTAAAAGACATTTTGCACCCCAAAGTTTGTAGCATTATTGAGATTTGCACCACAAACTGAAAAAGGTGTCTAAGTACACCCCAAACTTCAATTATAAATAACAAAAGACACACTTTCTTCGATTAACTGGTCAAAAGTGATCGACTAAGGCACATGTATGGATCTGGAGGGGTGTTTAAGTCTTTTCCATATCTTATTTTCCACATCTCCTAATACTTTCCCTCGCAGAAAACCCATTTTCACAGTAAATCAAGCAATGTTTCTCTCTCTCAAGAAACACATAATGATTTCAATTCCCCCTCTCTCTTCTTTTTTTCTTTTTCTTCACCACCACCACTACCTCTGCCACGACGGCCACCACCACTGCCGCTAGAAGTACAACCCCCATCATCAGAATCACTTACATCCCCACAGCGACAAACACCCTGCCACCAGAGCACATCGCCGCCACACTTCAGTCTCACCGCGTCACCGTTGTGGTCCTCCTTCGACTGGACCCCCTAATTGTCCGAGCATTCACGTACTACAACATCTCTCTGCTGCTCGAGGTCCCAAACAACTTGGTGTCCTACTTCGCCACCAATCGCTCCACCGCGCTCGTCTGACTCTACATGCACGTCGTTCCCTTTTACCCTCGACCCCACATCTCTGTCATTTCTGTCAGCTCTGACGCCTTCAACACCTATCTGGCCGACCTCACCGATAGTCTCCTTCCTGCCATGCGAAATCTTTTGGCATCTCTTTAATCATTGGAAATTCGCAAAATCTCTATCTCCACCACATTCTCCTTCATCGACATCATCGGTAACCCCTTTCCTCCTTCCTCTGCCGAGTTTCAAGAACCCATAAACAACCTAATAATCAGACCTTTGCGTTGATTCTTAGCCGAAAATAACTCTTCTTTCTTTATTAACTCCACCCTTACATGGTCTACAGAGTAAACCCTCAAATCCCAACTGGGTTTCCCCTTTTTCAGGACCTTTCGTATAATTTCCGAGATGATTTCGTCATCGGAGTCCGTTATCACAACATGTTTGACATTATGGTTGATGTTATTATCGTCCCATACTCTACTGTTGCCGTCGATGTTTTTGAACTCCATGTAATAATTGACGTTGGATTTCAACATTAAGTCAACGACAGAGTCAGCGCAGAACCAAACCCTAGGACCAGCCGAGTTCAAATTGAACTTTCTCGAGTGTTGTTCTTCGAGAGGTTTGGAGGAGAGAGAAGGGAAATCGACGATGGAGTATAAGGGGCTGCGAGTGGTGATATTGATAATGAAGAAGGAGGAGGAAGAATCAGCTGAGTCGTTAGATGATGGAGAGTAGGGATTAGGGTCGAGGTTTTGGGAGTTGAATTAAAGGAAAGAGAGTAAGTCGTGGAGGGGGAGAGAGGAGAAGTGGTCGTCGTAGAAGGGGTTTGGGTTGAGGTGTAGGACGGTCTTCCCGGCAGTGGAGGCTACTATGGCGATGACGAATTCAGGGAGGCTGGTGCCGACGACGATCATGTCAAAGGTGGTGGTTTCCATTGGTGGGTAAGATATATTCTCAGCCATGACAGGATTTGGGTTTAGTGTGACTCCCCCAAAATAGGTATACATCACCCATCTTGGGTCGCCAAATACATGATACAGAATACAAATACAAACTTAATTATACAACCAGAGCTGAGAGTTTTTACAAATCACACTAAATAGTGAGGATTACTAAAACAGCCATCTTAGACCACCACTCCGTTCCAAGACTAGTTCTGGCTACGTTCTCATTTCCTGAAGAGAACAATGGAAGTAAAAGGGTGAGCTCAACTAGCCCAGTAAGAAATATTATGACTAAGATAATGCAGAATAAGTTATCATTAGCCTTCAACAATGTTAAACCGATAGAATATAATCGACAACAAGTTTAAGCTGCGTGGAATAAGCAATCCATTAGAAGAGTCAAGTAGGCATGATATCTAATATCTTCTATGATTTAAAAGGTTTTCATCAACTTTATCGGCGAGACTCGACAATAAATAAACCACATCATCGAATCATCCTCGCACTACGGGCGGGGATATTCATGTAATCATCGATAGTCATGATTATACCAAATAATCCACAGTGTCATAATCATATCAACCAACCGTCCATCTATGCACGTAAGCCAAAGATGACTTTCATCACAATATAAGCATGAGGATGATGACAATGATATAAGCATTTAATTAAATGAAAGCAAAGGATAAATTTTAAAGATTCATAATTTAATTTATCCAGTATTCAATAATGTCCAAATTGTCAACATGATACTGCTTTGTAGAGTAAAGTTCAAGAATAATATCCATGTATCAAAAATATTTTGGACAGAAAAGAAATTAATTTTTTGGGTGAATAGTAATCGGGTGAATAGTGTTAGGTTTGTAATATTCATGAACGCAATCAAATTGCAAAAATAAGCGGAAGCGTGGAAAATCAGAGTTTAAAATTTTTACAAACCATATACCCGGATCACCCTTTATGCACAATTATTAATTAAACGAAAAGATGAATAAAAACATACCCTTGAAGATCCGAAAGCCTCGGTACAAGTTCACCTCCAATCCTTTTCGCGTTCAACTTGAATCCACCGGGTTTGGTTCCTTCCTTTGATCAACGTTAGCCACCCAAGTGTTTGGCCTCTGGGGTGATCCACCAAGGAAGAAGAAGGATTTAAGAAGATGGTTGGTTGGCTAAACCCTAGTTTTTTCTATCTACATAGAAAAAGAAGCGTACTCTCCAACTATTGAATTACGTATTCTTGATATCCGATATAAGACTCCTCTTATAAAGATATCAAGTAACCTATTAAAATAAGGTATTATTTAATTAAACTCTTTTAATTAAATGGGCTCCCTAATCTTATTAGGGATAATTAATTAAACTCCTTTAATTAATTTTCCCTCCTAATCTATTAGGAATAAATGAGAGTACTTATATTAAATTAATTCCTAAACTCTTTTAGAAATAAAAATAATAATAATAATTGTAATAATATTAATAAGACTCCTCTTATTAATTTATATTTAATATTTCTAAAATATTAAATAATAAATATTAAGCTATTTAATTTATTCTATCACCATAGATTAAATTAAATATACATAACATATTATTACGATTATGCCATTAACTTCTTAAATAATTATTCTTCCTTTTATGGTGTGACCCTTTAGGTTCTCCATATTAAACCGGTTGTGAATAAATCAATTAGAACAATTCTAATCTTATTTAAATAAATAAATTAAACAATTAATTTATTTAAATAAATAATATTTATTCTACATAGGGATAAGCCTCCTAGCGATCAACGACTTTCAAGATAATATAGATTTCAACATTAATCATAAAAGAACCTTTGAGTAAATAGTTACTGTACAATTCAATCCTTCCACCATACAATGTCCCAATTAAATATAAGACATGGAATTCTTTGTCGCCAAGTCTTATTTTATTTAATTATATGTATTTTCGACTCTTAAATGCATGACTCCAAATAATGCAAATTAGAAACTCCTTTCTAATTTCATTACGCCTTAACCAAGGACTCTTGGGTTGTCATTTATCGAATCACATAGGACATTTCTCTTCTTTTATTAGAAGTGGTAGATTCTTTATTGACCATACATTATCTCCATGTATACAACTTATTATACCCAAGCATACCCTTTGATATACCTAAGGGTCTTAAGGAATAAGTCAAAGTATAACTCATCATACACAAGATACTATGATGATCTCAAGTCCAAGGATCACTTGTCTTACTATCACTACAGAATTCCTATTGACAGCAAGTAAAACTCCATTAGGTATTCTTTGCTGAGCCACGTTCGAAGGAACTTATTCTCTAATAAGCACCTACATACTTGCTTTAGTGTCTCCACACAAATGATCATGAGATCAATCATCCTCATCCAATGAAGCAAGCAACGTATGTACCAATCTATCCCGGATTCACTAATCCCCAATTTAGTAATCCAATGATTGGGAACTATTTTAGTTTTAAGCTTTCTAAGAATTTAGATCTCATTAGAATGATCATCATCATTATTCTAAAAGCATTGCTTAAAACTATGGGTTTATCACATATTATAAAAGCAAGATTATGTAGATAATTAAAAGCCTTTAATAAATTAATACTTTTTATTAATAAATGAATAAGATTGTTACAAAGTATATGCTTTATCATCAAACATGATTGGCTTGTGTGCATACTACTTTCAATCTCCCACTTGCACTAAAGCCAATCGTCATGGTATCTCATACTCTTCTTCTCTAAGTGACGATTATCCTGATGTTGGATAAGCTTTAGTTAATAGATATGTAATGTTGTTCATGAGAGTCCACTATCTCTATAGTGATTTCCCATCTTTCAATGATTCTAATAATCAAATGAAAGTGCCACAACACATGTTTAGATCCAAGATGAGACTTAGGAACTATTCCTAGTTCTGTAATGAACTTTTAATCCAAACAATCAACTTGAAGCTTCATTTATAGCTATATACTTTGTCTTTATCACTAAACTAGCAACTCTTTACTGTTTGGAACCTTTCCAATTCACTGCACCACTGTTTAAGGTAACACTTTACCTTAAAGTGGATTTTTCTGTCGTCTTGGTCTGTCTGAAAACTTGAGTCTGTTAAGCCCTCTAGTTTTAATTAAGACCCACCATGAATATGATCACATCTTTAGTGCCGGTTAAGCACTTTAAGATGTTTTTCATTGACTTACAGTGATCTTCTCCAGAATATGACCATCAACATTAGATCTTGTATATTTCATTGCATACATGATAGTCACTCATGCGATCTCTCTTTTCAAGAGTCTGTGGGGACTATAAAGAGAGATACACTCCATAGCTCATCAACATGAGACATCTCTTGGAGTTTGTCATGCTAAACGACTTTAGCATCAAATGAATATACGTTCCTTGGGTTAAGTCGAGCATCCTCTTAAATCTATCTATATAGATTTATATCCCCAATTAAGATACTCTTCCAAATCATTCATGGAGGAATGTTTAGACAACTTTATCTTTACTTGATTATAGCATTGGTATGTCATTCCTTATCCGTAGTATATCAACATATAGTACTAGGAATGTCACGATGCTCCCACTTGACCCTTTGTACACACTAGAACTCTTACCTCATCATCGTATGGCTGGATCGGATCATCATCATCATCTATGATCGTACCTCATCATCATCATCTATGATGAATCCATACCTCCTAGGTATCTTGATTATTATTCCGATTCTGATTCGGTTTGTGAGTGCAATAGGTCTATCTACGAGTTTCTCTTATTTGACTTATAGTGTTTTGTGGTTCTTGAACTCTTCAAGATCTATTATCCTCCCACTAGCCCTTCAATGATAAACACATTTATCTTAGAAGGCGAAGATGTTTTGCAATAAACACCTTTTACTAAGCAGGATTATAGAACATATACCCTAAACTTACTTTAGGATGTCCCACAAATCAGACATGTCAAATCTTGTCCCAAGCTTATCCTTGAAACCTTTTCACATAAGTTGGACAACCCCTTATCTTAACATACTTAAGATTTGGAATCCTCCACATCCATAACTTTTATGGAGTCTTGGGGCGGATTTTGAGGTTACCTTTTGTAGATATGTCATTCCATTTCTAGGACATGATCCTGAAGGATCTTTGGAATGTCGGTAAAATAATTATGGACCGTACCTTGTCCAACAAGGTGCGATTTTTCCTTTTAGATACATCAATCAATTATTACGTATCGAGGCGTCCATTATGAGAAAACCATTTGAGATGATCTAGAAACTTATTGCTCAAGTATTTATTCCTTGATCTAATCAAAGAATCTTAATACTTTGTCAATTTGTTTCACTTTTGAATTCTTTGAACCTTTCAAATAATTCACACTTGTATTCGAAGAATACACACATTCAACTCTTTGAATGATCATCTCATTTTCTTATACTAGTTTGTTCAATTTGCAAAATATATTTTTACGTAAATCAAGTATACAAAAATCCATTAAGTAATATTTCGATTCTATACTGAGAACATTATTATTATAAATAGAACAACAATTGTTCTTAATTATAATACCAAAAATTTTATTGTCAACAATAAAATGGAAATAATGTTTCTAACAAGAATTGGAATATAATAACAACTTATTGACTTAATAGATTTGCCCAGAGTAGGCGGTGCTAAACTATAAGTTTACATAGCTAATCAAAGAACCTTTGCTTCATTTTCCACATAGGATTACTTATCTTTGTTTAACTTTCTACTTACGCTTGTCCCTTCATAAATCTATATTTATGATAACCAAAGTCGGTATCTAATACCCAAGTAGAACCTTGACTTAAAAAAAAAAAATTATTTTAAATCATGAACAAATTTGTATTTGTAACCAAAACTTCACTAAGCTTCTTTGGTTATTCTCTGCAAGATGCTTCTCGCAGTTTATTTCCAGTGTCCAGGCTTATAGTAGTGGAAGCAAACTCCTTTGCTATCCGTATCAGTTTTGTTCTTATTATCCTTTGTTTTTGCCTTTCTATATACCTTCTTTGAATCGTTCTTCTTTTGAAGAAGATCCTTTGACCCCTACCGATGAAGACATGGTCTTTCTTGGTTGGAAAGTGACTCTCATCATTTTTCAACATATTAAGCAAATCAATGAGGCGATATCTAGCTTGTTTATATGAAAATTCACAACAATTGTGAAAGGAGTCCGGAGTGAGTGCAAGATCAAATCTTGGCTCAACTCTCCATCCATGACAAAACCCATTGTCTAATTGATCAATCAAATTGATTATGTTAAGGACTTTTATGCATCTTGTAGTGTCATTAGTCATTCTAGATCGGAAGAACTCGTTAGATATCGATGTCTATCGGTCCCCACTTTCCTCACCATCAACTACTTGATGTGCGAATATAGTAAAAGCATCCATAGTTTCATCTTGTGGCAAGCTCGTTACTTTCGTGGATGCGAGCATGATGCGTTGAGCCAATTGTGCATCATTTTGCCACTTTCTAAAAGTAGCAATGTCTTCCTCGAGGCATTATGCGCAACCATTCTTGCGGATAAGCGTATTAAGGACATAAGATAGCTTTTCGACTATGAGAACTATTCTCAAATTCCTTAACCAATCCGTTTAATTCGATGCGGTTAATTTAGCATCTAATATGCTTCATGATGATAGTAATTTTAGACATTGTAAAATTACGTAAATGAATTTGTAATTAACAACATTTCAACATACATTCTTTTATTAATTACCAAAATAAATTAGGTCTTGTTTTAAATTGGTATCTCCCACTATTTTCTTCAAACTATATTACCCTCACTTATATAGTTCGGCAAAATCTAATTAAAGATTTGCTAGTGAGAATAAGGATCCCATTTCAAATGTATATAGCCTTGTGGTGACACAACAAACTATATATAAATAAATAGGTGGACAACTTTTGTCAATTACATCAACTATGCAACTCCTTTTCTTTTGCCTCTTAGATTATTTTGATCAAGTGGTGGCACATCCGAATCAAAATTATCCAAGTTATAAGTCCAACCTAGCACTCCATATATTCAAAAAAGAAAAATATCATCCTTGTGGTGACACAACAAAACAATATTGTTCAATTTTCTTTATAAGTATCAAATGTGATAAATTAACATCTTAAATACTTAATACTTGCCTTGTGGTGACACAACAAACTCATATTAAATATTTAATACTCTATTAATTTTATCATGCTAGAAGGCGACGTTCGATATTCCAAATATCTTTGAACGCTTAGGACTTAATATAAAAAAAATTGAGGGGTTTGTTATTAATTTGTCTCATCTTGTTTAAGCGGCATGCACATATATATATAAAATACGCGTCATATTAATGAACATGCGAAGCATGTTTGCATAATATATAATATATATAGTATAAGCATGCACATATAGAATACTATATTCTACTCGGATTGATTATGGACTTTTATTCTAGTTTGGTTCACTAGAGCCACCAAGTGAACCAAAAGGTCAAACCCTAAGGGTGCAAGAAATAATATTTAAATATAACTATTACATTTAAACCCGGGCTCCATTACAAAGCGGGTCTTCAAGCGCTCATTGCCCTTGATCTCTAATTCTTCAAAATTAATTCTAAATATTCCTATTACAAAACTATTTAAAATAAATAGAAACCTTGATCGTGATTAAGGGAAGTACATAAGAGGAGATAGAATTTACATTAAGAAAAATTAGAGAAGGCGAGTCTACACGCAGACCCCATTTAATAAAACCCATACATTCATGCATCCAACTAAAATAAAATCCAATCACATTGGTCAATAGTCCATAATCAATCCCATTTATTATCATACACATCACCATACGCATCAATAAATAACATTCATCTCATGAGTAATAAACATTTAATATATATATTGATATCATTTAATGGGCAAATTTAGTTAGTATAAAATCTAATTTTGAATCAAAATAAACCCCTTTATTTTAATCCAAATTTAAATCAAAATAAAACTATTTTATTTTAATTTATCCAATTTTGAATAAAATAAACTATTTTATTTTAATCAAAATTTTTAATCAAAATAAACTCCTTTATTTTAATTAATTATGGAATCCAATTCCAATAAAAAAAAATTATTAAAGGAAACACGGATTATCTTTCCTATTCACAAATAAACTCCTTTATTTTGAATAATATGAAATCTTATTTCATATCTAAATAAACTCCTTTATTTAAGGAAAGATGATTCTTTTTCCTATTCACAAATAAACTCTTTTATTTTGAATAATATGAAATCTTATTTCATATCTAAATAAACTCCTTTATTTAAGGAAAAATAGAATCCAATTTCAACTCCAATTAGTTATCATGGAATCCAATTCCAACTCTAATTAGTTAGCATGAAATTCTAATTTTAAAAATTAAAATAAACTTTATATTTTAATATTAAAATAAACTTTTATTTTAAGATTAAAATAAAATTTTATTTAATTATAAAATAATTAAAATAATATATATATATATATATATATATATATATATATATAAACCGTATATATATAGCCACGTGGTGAATAATCATCTCCTTTTTTCCTTCTTGAATCCGTGATTCCATTTGATTAGATCCTTAGGTGATAAATAATATTATATATATATCATTTACGTTAGTGGATATCTTTTAGGATTTGAAAAACTAAAGTTACCCACGGATTCAACCCAAAAAAAAAGAATTCTTTTTTTTTTTTTTTTTTTATAAACTTTATACAATAAAATTATGCCCAATTAAATTGTTCTAAACACATATCAATATACATATCAAATTAAAACAATTAATAATTCGCATAAAAGTTTGGCTCTGATGCCACTGTTAGGTTTGTAATATTCATGAACGCAATCAAATTGCAAAAATAAACGTAAGCGTGGAAAATCAGAGTTTAAAATTTTTACAAACCATATACCCGGATCACCCTTTATGCATAATTATTAATTAAACGAAAAAGATGAATAAAAACATACCCTTGAAGATCAAGAAGCTTTCTCGGTACAAGTTCACCTCCAATCCTTTTCGCTTCAACTTGAATCCACCGGGTTTGGTTCCTTCCTTTGATCAACGTTAGCCACCCAAGTGTTTGGCCTCTAGAGGTGATCCACCAAGGAAGAAGAAGGATTTAAGAAGATGGTTGGTTGGCTAAACCCTAGTTTTTCTATCTCTATAGAAAAAGAGCGTACTTTCCAACTATTGGAATTGCGTATTCTTGATATCTGATATAAGACTCCTCTTATAAAGATATCAAGTAACCCTATTAAAATAAGGTATTATTTAATTAAACTCTTTTAATTAAATGGGCTCCCTAATCTTATTAGGGATAATTAATTAAACTCCTTTAATTAATTTTCCTCCTAATCTATTAGGAATAAATGAGAGTACTTATATTAAATTAATTCCTAAACTCTTTTAGAAATAAAAATAATAATAATAATTGTAATAATATTAATAAGACTCCTCTTATTAATTTATATTTAATATTTCTAAAATATTAAATAATAAATATTAAGCTATTTAATTTATTCTATCACCATAGATTAAATTAAATATACATAACATATTATTACGATTATGCCATTAACTTCTTAAATAATTATTCTTCCTTTTATGGTGTGACCCTTTAGGTTCTCCATATTAAACCCAGGTTGTAAATAAATCAATTAGAACAATTCTAATCTTATTTAAATAAATAAATTAAATAATTTATTTATTTAAATAAATAATATTTATTCTACAATAGGGATAAGCCTCCCTAGCGATCAACGACTTTTCGGATAATATATATTTCAATATTAATCATAAAAGAACCTTTGAGTAAATAGTTACTGCATCTGATTCAATCCTTCCACCATACAATGTCCCAATTAAATATAAGACATGGAATTCTTGTCAAGTCTTATTTTATTTAATTATATGTATTTCGACTCTTAAATGCACAACTCAAATAATGCAAATTAAAACTCCTTTCTAATTTCATTCTGCGCCTTGGCCAAGGACTACTTGGGGTTGTCATTTATCGAATCACATAGGACATTTCTCTTCTTTTATTAGAAGTGGTAGATTCTTTATTGACCATACATTATCTCCATGTACAACTTATTATACCCAAGCATACCCTTTGATATACCCTAAAGGGTATTAAGGAATAAGTCAAAGTATAACTCATCATACACAAGATACTATGATGATCTCAAGTCCAAGGATCACTTATACTACTATCACTACAGAATTCCTATTGACGGTGCAAGTAAAACTCCATTAGGTATTCCTTAGCGAGTCACGTTCGATGAACTTATTCTCTAATATGCACCTACATACTTGCTTTAGTGTCTCCACACAAATGATCATGAGATCAATCATCCTCATTCAATGAAAGCAAACAACGTATGTACCCAATCTATCCTGATTCACTAATCCCCAATTTAGTAATCCAATGATTGGGAACTATTTTAGTTTTAAGCTTTCTAAGAATTTAGATCTCATTAGAATGATCATCATTATTATTCTAAAAGCATTGCTTAAAACTATGGGTTTATCACATATTATAAAACAGCATTATGTAGATAATTAAAAGCCTTTAATAAATTAATACTTTTTATTAATAAATGAATAAGATTGTTACAAAGTATATGCTTTATCATCAAACATGATTGGCTTGTGTGTATACTACTTTCAAATAGTACCCCGTGAATAGTACTTCGTAAATAGTAACTCGACATGAAAAATACCCCAATTACCCTACTGAATAATATTATAATAAATAGTAACCAGGTGAATAGTAATCCGTGAATAGTAACTCGTGAATAGTATTTCGACATGAAAAGTGTCCCGAATACCCGAGTGAATAATATTATAGTGAATAGTAACTGGGTGAATAGTAACCCGTGAATTGTACCCCAGGTGAAATATTGATATTTAATAAGAAAGTTCAGATCAATATTCCAATGAAACGATACTGGATGAAGCGCAAAACTTCAAGGATATCCCACTAATTTCAGGGATTATAGAAGCAATACTTGCCATAATAAGTTTAGATGAAAAGAAATAACATACTGAAGCGCAAATGGATTTTCACCCGTCATACTACGATGCGTAATCCGCGTGAGATAAGTTATTAGACATATTAAAGGATGAATACGAAAAGTAGTATTTCTTGTGAATACGAAAGAAATAATACCCCTTACCTTAGTAGAAAGCTGAATACTGCAAAAGTGAAGTAGCAGAATACTCTTCTTCTTGCTCTCTATAGTTTCTCTCTCTATAGTGTCTCTTGTGAATCTCAGTGAATTGGTGAGAATGAAAGAAGAATTAAGCTTCTATTTATAGGAGAATGGACTAAATAGTAACTAATTCATGAACAGTCCAGATTGATTTACTATTAGAACGGATGGTCCAGATTGATTACTATTAAAACCACAACCGACGGTCTAGATTGATTTAATTTATTACACTTTAGTACCCCTAAAGCTTTCCAAGTTTGCATTATTCCCCTCTAACTTTTGTAATTCACTTATCTTCAATAAACACATTCTTAATACTTCAACAATTACTCATCACTAATATAATAACTCACAATATTTAACAACCAGGTCATTCCCAGGAAAGAGGGGGCTTTCTGATAAGGATGTCTCCTTATTGGCGCGCAATTAGGTGACCAAACCTGTAAGACCCCAACTTATTATTAATGAAATTAAATTTCTCTATTTTGAAATAGTAAGGGTTGATTTGATTAATGTGGATAGTTATGGGTAAAATACGCAAATATTTCAAAATAAGCAAGTGGTTATAAAATATTCATTGTTGTTCGGAATATTCGTTTGGTCGTGGATATATTAAATGCTTCGGGGAATATTAAATGCTGACGGGTAGCGACCATGTGTGGGCCCCCATAACTTGAAAGCGATTGGATGAAGAAAACGACAAATATAAGTTGTTTAAAAATAACGGCGTAGTTATTCTGAATTAATCTTTTTAAAATACTCTATTGGTTAAAACATAGTAGCAGCACGGTATTGCACCAATTATTGATTCTTACGTAAGAAGGCACTACTCAATAATGGTTACGATAATTACTTATTCGATATTTTATTGATTTAATAATTGTTGCGTTGATATTTTATATTCATTGTTGTTTGATAATTGTCATTACATAGTATTTTTCATTATCGAAGCAATAATTCATATTATCTGAATAATATTATTAGATAACATTATTGGCAATATCTAGAAAGTTACATCTAAGGAGAGGTTTGGTCACCTAATTGTGCGCCAATGAAGGAGAAATTCTTATTGGAAAGTCCCTCTTTCTCAGAAGGCTCCGTCTGTTTGTCGATATTGTGATTACAGAATATTATTTGTGAACAATTAATTATTGATTCATATGATGAGAAAAATATTGATTTTATGTGGATATAGATGGAGAAAATTTTTAATGTGACAATTGTTGAAAATTGAAATTTTATCTTTTTCTGATAAAATAATTCATTTAAATATATTATTATATTTTAATAATATAATAATGGTGATATTTTTACAACGAATGTGGGATATATGAGTATACGAGGAGGAAGAGTATTTTTGTTGCAATAAATGTTTAAAACATGTTAAACATGTCGGTGGACCCCATTTATTGACTGAAATTTGATTATAGCTTGTAAAATCGTCCATATGTGGATTTCGGTCAATTTTTGTTTGGAATTTGGAAAAACTTTCTTCTGTAAAGTTGTAGAGAATTAAATTTCCTATAAAAAGTCACGAGATTCGAATTTTCTGATAAAAGGGCTATTTATTACGAATTATTGATGTTTTGAAATTCCTGAATAATTGATTTTGGGAAGTTTTAATTATTTTAAATAATAAAAACGTTTTTGATTTGTTTGGTAGACTTATTTGTTGTCAAGCATGGCTGAATTCAGATCATAGATTGTGTGTGTAGGAATTTATATATAATATATTAATATTATATTAAATTTTACGCTTTTGAGTGTTCTAAGCAATTTCTATAAATAGGGTGCTTAGGTTAGAATTGAAAATTACACGTAAACTGAAGTTTTTCTCTATATTATCGAGTGTATTCTTGTGAGTATTTTGAGTATACTTTGAGTATTGCTATACTGGTGCAAGTTCAAGTCATAGCTTTATATCCAAAGGTTTCAACTAAATCTTACTCTTTTTGTGAGGTAAGGGATATTATTTTTTCAGTAATGATATTATTTCTTCAATATCATTATGTTGAAATATTGATCTGAAGTTTTATCAAATTTGGAACTTTTGGTATCGGAGTTACTATTCACGTATACGACCTTTATTCACGTATCATGACCTTATTCACGAATACGGCACTATTCATCGAAAAAAATGAAAATTTTCTTTTCGTCAAAAATATCTATTCGGATACTAGCTTTGATTGTATCCATGTTTTGATCATTCTTGAATTTTACACCACCGTGATTATTTTTGAGGTATTTTTGGGCGTGGATAAAACAAAGTACGAATCCTTAATCCTTAATCCTTGTCATTTTGTTTCAATTGGATTCGCTTTCTTTAAAATATTTTTCATCATCTTCGGTCTTAAATGATGATATTATTGAATATCTTTGGCACCAGTAGTGCAAAGATGAATGATTTCTGAAGAATATCTTTGGCCGTAGTGCAAAGATGAACAGTGTTTAGATGAACATGACCAATCGATGAATATCTTTGGCCAGTAGTGCAAAGATGAATATTTGATTCGGATATATATTGATTGATGTTACGGGGATAAAAGATAGATTTATGAACTTTTCAATTCATACATAGAAGATAGTAGTTTGCATTCTCTACTTAACTCTTCTAATGAATTATTATTTCATTGCGAATATTGATTTAAAATTTGTTGTCTATTGTATTCTATTAGATTTTCCTATTGAAGACTAACGATAATTTGTTGTATATTATCTTAGTCATAATATTCTTTACTGGGCTAGTTGAGCTCACCCTTTTCCTTTTTGTTCCATTTTTCTTTTCAGGGGGCGAGAATGTAGCGAGTACTAGTCGAGGTGTGGAATAATGGTTCTAGAAGTGGTTTTAGTAGTCCTCGCCATTTTTGTAAAATAATGTATCAATAATTGTAATTAGGACTTATTTGAGTGTGGATATTGTCTAGATGACAATATTTGTTTTTAAACTCATAGTTTAAGTGTTGTCGTATTTTGCGCGACAATTGTATTAATAAAGTTGTAGTTGTTTCTGTACCATGTATTTGGCGACTCAGAATGGGTGTTGTAAACCTATTTTGGGGGCGTCACAAAATCAATTAAACATAAAAGCATAAATAATAGAAGAGATGAAAAATATTATCATGAATATAGCGAGTACGAGTCGGGGTATGGAATGAAAGTTCTAGAGAGAGTTGTTTAGTAGTCCTCACCATTTTTCTAAAATAATGTATCAATAAATGTGATGAGGATTTATCTGAGTATAGATATTGTCTAGAAGATAATATTTGTATTCAAACTCACAGTTTTATTGTTGTAATAATAAAGTTGTAGTTGTTTCTGTACCATGTATTGACAACTCAGAATGGGTGATGTATACCTATTTTGGGGGCGTCACAAAACCTCTCCTTGACAGAACTTCTAGACATTGTCAATATTGCAAATAATAATATGAATAAGTTTGTTGTCTCAATTATTGATTTAATAATATAAAATATTATGCAGATGATACTGTGACAATAATTGAATCAAATAACGTGAGATACTATGCAACAATTACTGTAGCAATAATTAAGTAAACTGAGTGGCTTCTTACGTAAGCATCAATAATTAATACTGTGTGCTACTATGCAACCATGCACATTACTGTACTTTTACCACTGGGTAGTTCAATAGTTAACGGTAAAACTTTCGCCGTTATTTTTATAAAAAGATATTTCTGTCATTTTCTAACTACGACAATACTTTCGTTGTGGGGTCCACCAATGATTGTACCGTCGTACGAATTTTCCTTGTTAAAACAAATATTCCCCGACCAATCGAATATTCCCCGACACAACGAATATTTTATATCAACTTGCTTACTTTGCAAAATTTTCCAAATATTACCCACAACTATAACATTATATCATATCCGCACCATAATATTCAAAAATATATTTCGAGAAAAATTATTCTTTAGTTAAAAAAAGTTGGGGTCTTATATTTAGGGTTGCGGTTATTGATGGAGAAGATGTAGTGACTTGGATGTTGGGATATATTTTAATTTTTTTTATTATTTCTTAAACACGTTTTACCGAAATTACCCCTTTAAAATTTGGATTATAGGCACAATCAGTCAATTTTGACCGGTTAATTGTACGGAGGGTGCATTTTTTTAGCAAAAAAAATTTAGGGTGCACTTAGATACATTTTAAATATTAGGGTGTAAACTTCAACAATGCTATAAATTTTGGGGTATAAACTGTCTTTTAGTCGATAAGGTGGGGATTTCATCATCTTCCTTGGCCCTTAAATAACCCAACTTGCATTTTGCATAACCTTGACCTAATAAAATCAAGTAGACGTTAGCCTCTAGGACTCTCGAGCTCAATTAGGACAAAAAACTCCAAGATGAGTCTAAATTTTAAATTAATCAAATTACTGGTGTCTAGGCAAGTGGTTCAAAAGGAAAACACCTAAAAATGTGTGGTTATTCAATTAGTCTCCGTACTTACGGAGAGACTCCCTCCTTTCTTACAGTTACATGGCAAGTGGTGTGATTACTTTCGAATTTGGTGGACCTTACGGTGTACCTTAGAACAGTTAGGAGCTGTCTAAATTTTATTTAGGTTAACCTTAGAAGTAGTTTTTTTATTTATTTATTACTATTTTCTCTCTCTTTTTTTTGTGTGTTTATCTGCTTATTTGGTAATTAAGTAGTGAATGCAAAAAGTGCCAATTAAAGACGAAACATCCCAATTAGTGAAAAAACTTGATTTTTCGGATTTCACTTTAAAATATCTTAGTTTAAGAAAAATGGAGGCCGCACAAACCGTTTCTTTAAGGGATCGGTGTTATCCTTCCTGCTTTACCCAACCTTCATGTATCAGCCTATCACCGGTTACTGGTAATAATTTTGAACTTAAGTCACATTTTATAAATATGTTACCTAGGTTCACGAGGATAGAAGATGCATATTTAATTATTCAGGAATTTGAGGAACTTAGTGCTTTAATGAAAATTCAACAATTGTCTGATGACTCAATTAGGCTAAGATTGATCACTTTTGCTTTAAAAGATAATGCTAAAAAGTGGTTATATAGCCTACCCAATAATTCCATATCAACTTGGGAGGGATTTGTCGTTACATTTCTTGAAAAATATTTTCCAAATCATAAAAATGATAAAATTAAGACTGCAATTCATAAATTTTTCCAACTTGAAAAAGAGTCCTTTTGGAAATATTGTGATAGATTTAAAAATTTGTTATCCCAATGCCTACACCATGGAATTGAGAAATGGCAATTATGTCAAATTGCCTACGAAGGTTTAGACTATCCCACTAAAACAATGTTAGAGTTAATGTGTCAAGGGGATTTTCTGAAAAATGATGAGGAAACGGCTTGGGAGTTTTTAGAAGACTTATCAGAAAAAACCATGCAATGGGAAACCACCCGAGAGACCGACAAACCTAGTTCATCTAGTGGCGTTTATACAATTGACAATTCAATTGCTACCGAAGCTAAGTTAGCTAGTGTACTTAAAAGTATCGAATCTTTAGAAACTAGGGGACCATCACATGTGAACCAAGTCTCAACACCAACACCTTTGTGTATACGGTGTAATTCACCAAGTCATGTGATTGAGGAATGTCCTAGAGTCATGTCCCAACCTGAAGAATATGAACAAGTTAATGCAATGTTTCAAAGACCTAGGAATGACCCATTTGTACCCACTTATAATCCAAGTTGGAGAAATCATCCTAATTATGCATGGAAATAAGGACCCTACCTAAATAACTCTTCAAATTAGGTCATTTAGTCTCTAAATAAATCTTTTCAACCTTACCAAAAGTCGAATCCTAGTGCATACCAAAATTTAAATCCAGAACCTCAATATCCATAAGAAATTTCAAATTAAGAAAAGAAAAATTTTAATGTTGAATCTAACAATCCATTTTCAAAGTCAGCCCAACCTGAAAATTCCACAAACTCTGAGTCAATAGGCCCATCCACTAAGCATGTGTCAAAAAATGATCAAACCACATCTTCTAAGCCAACTAAAAAAGTCTTTAAACCAAAAGCCCCGTTCCCTCAAAGACTTATTTCAAACAAGCAGTCACCCCAGTTAGACAAAATTCTAGAAGTGTTTAAACAAGTGAAAATTAACATTTCTCTTCTAGATGTCATTCAACAAGTTCCCTCATATGCTAAATGTCTAAAAGATCTGTGCACACACAAAAGAACCACTCATGTTCCTAAGAAAGCTTTTTTAACCGCTCATGTTAGTTCTATCTTGTCATGTTAAGTTCCTGTGAAGTATAAGGACCCCGGTTGTCCTACTATTTTATGCAATATATGTGACACATTAATTGAAAAAGTTTTGATTGATTTAGGAGCTAGTGTGAACCTATTACCATTTTCTGTGTACCAAACCTTGAGCTTAGGAGAGTTGAAAAATACAAGTATAAAACTCCAACTAGTTGACATTTTAATTAAAGTGCCAAAGGGAATAATTGAGGATGTAGTAATTAAGGTTGAAGATTTTATCTTCCCTGTTGACTTTGTTATCCTTGAAACCCAACATGTTACCAATCCCAAGGGTTAAATTCCTGTCATTTTAGGTAGACCATTTCTAGCAACCTCTAATGCGTTAATCAATTGTAGAATGGACTAATGAAATTGACCTTTAGGAACATTACAATTGATTTAAATGTGTTTAATGTGGGAAAACAACTTATTGATTTTTCTGAACAACTCGTTGAAATGAACATGATTCAGGAAATGTCTGAAAATTAACTTAAGGGAGAAGATAAAAATTTTAATTTTTGTCTAAATCATTTTGGTCAAAATTGGAATGAGACAAAATATGTAAATGAGGTGAATGAAATTTTAGAGTCATCCACACTAATTTCTTACTCTAAATGGGAACCCATGACTGAGGCAATCTTGGAATCCTCAGAACCTCTTGAAAAGAATCCACTAGAGTTAGAACTCAAATCTCTTCCTGATAATCTTAAATATGCCTATCTAGGTCCCTCCAAAACTCTTCCTGTGATCATTATTTCCGGTTTAACAAACACACATGAAGAAGAGTTATTGACCATTCTTAGAGAGAATAAGGAAACCATAGGATGGAGCATAAATGATATTAAGGGGATTAGACCAACCATTGTCCAATATAGGATCCACTTAATAGATGATGTTAAACCAATGAGAGACCCCGAAAGGCGGTTAATGTGACACCCCCAAATCCCTGTACTTCATTACCTCAAGATTTGGTGTTCACGTAATCAAAACATTCATAATTAACTACCCAATTATAATAAATTGAATAATAAAAACCTGCCCATACACGATTACTTAAATAAAACATTATTTCCCAGGTTCTCTAACCTTTAATACAATCATTCAAGTGCGGAAATAAAATTATTACATCACATCATTATTAAAAGTCTATCATTAATGATAAAACAAAATTACAAGTCTTCATCACTTGTACATTTTTCCCTTTCCTTTGCTAGTTGTAGGTTTATCTACGTTCTCATTCATAACTGCAATAAGTGTATAAATATGCAAGAGTGAGCAAACAAAGCTCACTTGAGATAAGAATAAATTTCTTTACAACATTTTCCAAATAATAGGCTCAATAGAACTGAATGATATGTTCTATTAACTTTACAACATTTGCCAAATAATAGGCTCAATAAAACTGAATGATATGTTTTATTGACTTTTCAACATTTTCCAACTCATAGGCTCAATAGAACTGAATAATTTATTCTATTAACATTCTTAAATAAACTCAATGAGGGTCAAGTGACCATGAACCATGTCCACGCTTATAAGTAATCTTTCAATCAGAACTTTAACAATCGTATGACTATAAGGACTCCACGTCTTCGGGGATCAATCCTTCAGATAATGTATTGTGCACAACCATTTCAATGCTAAGCGTAAACCCCTAAACATAGGGTTGTTCATCTCAGTATTTAGAGTACAAGTCCGCACCAAAGAAAGTTTGGTTTGGATAAGCTTTCAAGGGTAATTGAAGTTTAATGATCATCAACTAGGGAACTAGTTGAATCCACAATGTTTGATAATACAACAGTTGTTTAATAACAACATAACTTAGAACAATTGAGAATCATAAATGAATTGATTCTATACATCTAACTCATGCTTGAAATAACTATAGAGCATAAGTATTCAATAGAATGAATAAAATGGTTAACCTTTGCTTGAACAGTAAAATGAGCTAGGTTCAAGTTTTATAATATTTAGAAATGAATTCCTGAACTTTAAGAAACTTGCTTTACTGTAAAAAAGTTAGAATGAATCAATAAACTTGAGAATTTCCAATAATACTAGAGTTAGAGTTTGCTCAAATGAATTTTGGAAACAATAACATTTGATATAAAAAGATTGCTCAATCAAAAGCATGTATTTATAATAATAGGACTAACTCAACGAAAATGTAGAGTTAAAAGAATTACATAAACGTAACAAACTAACTCAATGAAAGTATGGAGTTAGAAAACTTGCCTCGAGCGTAAGCTAAAATATTAAACTCACGTTCACCTAAACACAGTATTAAAACCATAACATCCATTAGACATACTAATATTCACGTTTCAATATAAAATGCATTACTAGCTAAACTTGTTATTTTAACACAAGTCTTGTGTTATGCTTTACATTTCAGAATTCCCAAATGTTAATCATCATAACACTTCACTATCGTTCATTGTATAATCTATGTTATCACATAACCCATTTTTGATTTAATAAACATTTTTTGCAACTTTGATCATACTAACCACAACTCACTATGTTATGTTAACCTTAACATCATATATTTAACATGTTAACAAAATCTCAGATCATGCTATGACACTTCCCTAATTCTATAGAATTAACAAAAGTCAGTATCTCAAACTGTGGTATGGCTTAATTGCACTTGAATATACAAAGGCTTGGGACAAGTAAGCTAATTTTGCTTTTTTACCACATTGCAATAGCAATTGTGGAGTTTTTCAGACAGACGCAGAGCGGCGCTATGAATAATGGCATGACTTTAGCCCAACAAACACAAATTTCACCCAATGACATGCGATAATATTAACACGTAGAATAAATACAACAATATCATAAACATGATTGCTCACATTTACAACCAACTAGCACAATTTAACACTAACTACAACTATTTTAATTTCTCATAACTCATGTTTTTCAAACAAAACTCCATTTTTCGAGTTCCTTCACAAAATCGAACATTTTGTTTTCAATTCTTGTCCAAATTACCTCATTCTAAGTACGTTATACTCATATCTCATTTAACTAACATATGCAAGCCTCAATTTACAGTATAATATAAGAATTGACCAACTAAATTGGTACTTTTCATGAACACATGAAAATATATGTATAAACATACACTGT